>JACXGK010001313.1:0-62281 GCA_016801125.1 Novumbra hubbsi | reverse complement strand
TCTAAAACAAAGGATAACCTCCTGAGAGGTCAAAAGGTCAAGGTTCTGACAGGCGGATTTTGGGTTCCCAGATGACCCAGAGGGCTTTGAGGGTTAAAAGAACAAAGTAAGAACATCAAACATGTTCCATTTATTGGAAACAAACATAAAAACAGGGAACAAAAGTAGCGTAGAAAACAACTCATAATATAACCTAAGCCAACGGCGGCCGCCTCCCTTTACCGAATATAGCCGTGCCATCTGGTCCATAACATCCACACCATATTTACTGCTGTTGTAGTAGGAAATTGTAATGCGTAGTTTCTTCACGCCAGTGTCACTAGAAACTGTACCATGCATTGTGCTAAGGATGCATACATGTTTCTTATGCTTTGGTATATAAATTGGGTTTGAAACTTTTCCAGCTCTTGTCATCAAAGCGCAGATAGTGCATGATATCTCAGATTTTTTGTCGAGACATTGTCTCTTTGAAAAAAGGATTCCAGATAATTTTGTCCGACCAATAATTATCCAGTTTCATGCTTTTACCGTCAGTAACACCTCTCAAATAAATAAGACTCACGAATGCTTTTAGTTCGGCATCTGTCAATTTGAACTTTTCAGCATTATTTCACTCAACTTCCGCTTCTGTGTATTTTTTTATGTTTGTCCAGATGTATGTGTCAATCAAGCATTTTAGACTATTCTGTGGACTTGTAGTATTGTCCTTGACATAAGATGTTGGCCCATGGTTTTCTCTCATTATATTGCCCTCTAAGCGCTCTACGCCAAGGGTTGCCAGCAGTTTGTTCAACCCATAATGGGCCCTCTTACCAGATCTGTGTCCCCAGCACACTCAATTTTAGAGTCCGATTCTGACCCAATATCAGTTTCAATATCACTGCCAAGTATATCCAATCCAATCATTTCGTCTGACCGAGAATCATCGAGTTTCATGCTTTTACCAAAAGTGACACTTATCAAATAACATTAGTTATATATTTATTAGAAGGAAAAAAAATCTGAATAACATAACACTTGTATACCAAAGACCCTGTTGACATCTGCTGATAGGAAAGAGAATTGCAGCCTTGGAATGCAGGAAAAAAAGGCTGAACGTGCATGTAGAGGTCTGTAATTTGGATCATAGGTACCCTTCAACTGTGAGAGACGGAATCTAAAACAAAAATCCAGAAAATCACATGATTTTTAAGTAATTCAATTGCATTTTATTGCATGACATAAGTATTTGATCACCTACCAACCAGTAAGAATTCCGGCTCTCACAGACCTGTTAGTTTGTCTTTAAGAAGCCCTCCTGTTCTCCATTCATTACCTGTATTACCTGCACCTGTTTGAACTCGTTACCTGTATAAAAGACACCTGTCCACACACTCAATCAAACAGACTCCCACCTCTCCAGAATGGCCAGGACCAGAGAGCTGTGTAAGGATCAGGGATACAGTTATAGACCTGCACAAGGCTGGGATGGGATACAGGACAATAGGCAAGCAGCTTGGTGAAAAGGCAACAATTGTTGGCACAATTATTGGAAAATGGAAGAAGTTCAAGATGACGGTCAGTCACCCTTGGGCTGGGGCTCCATGCAAGATCTCACCTCGTGGGGCATCAGTGATCATGAGGAAAGTGAGGGATCAGTCCAGAACTACACGGCAGGACCTGGTCAATGACTTGAAGAGAGTCTGAAGTTTGCCAATGACCATCTGGATGATCCAGAGGAGGAATGGGAGAAGGTCATGTGGTCTGATGAGACAAAAATATAGCTTCTTGGTCTAAACTCCACTCGCCATGTTTGGAGAAACAAGAAGAATGAGTACAACCCCAAGAACACCATCCCAACTGTGAAGCATGGAGGTAGAAATATCATTCTTTGAGGATGCTTTTCTGCAAAGGGGACAGAACGTCTGCACCGCATTGAGGGGAGGACGGATAAGGCCATGTATCATGAGATCTTGGCCAACAACCTCCTTCCCTCAGTTAGAGCATTGAAGATGGGTCGTGGCTGGGTCTTCCAGCATGACAACGACCCGAAACACACAGCCAGGGCAACTAAGGCGTATCTCAAGGTCCTGGAGTGGCCTAGCCAGTCTCCAGGCCTGAACCCAATAGAATTGGCCAGTGACAGCCCCGAAACCTGGATTCTGGAATGAAGGATCTGGAGAAGGTCTGTATGGAGGAGTGGGGCAAAATCCCTGCTGCAGTGTGTGCAAACCTGGTCAAGAACTACAGGAAGCGTATGATCTCTGTAATTGCAAACAAAGGTTTCTGTACCAAATATTCGTATGATAATATTATTAAAGTTCTGCTTTTTAATTAATTACTTAAAAATCATACAATGTGATTTTCTAGGTTTTTTATTCCGTTTCTCACAGTTGAAGTGTACCTATGATAAAAATTACAGACCTCTACATGCTTTGTAAGTAGGAAAACCTGCAAAATCGTCAGTATATCAAATACTTGTTCTCCCCACTGTACATTTTACAAGCACTGTAATACATGAAATTGTATAAACTGTCTATTACATGCCTTATCTGTATAGCACTTATCGCAACATCAATTGTCTGGGGAATTAAGTCTGAATCTCTATTGTTAAACATCTCACTTTTTAACATCAATTGCCTGGGAATTTAGCAATCCAGAATTTGCTGCTTATCATCATATTGAAAGTCTGGGGATATAACAAACCTGAACCCTGGAGCCACTTGTTAAACACCACACATCTAACACAAAAAACAACCATGACATCCCCACCATATTTCATTCACTGGACATGCATACACCGTAAATGAAGTTCTGACCTCAAACACCTTTATGTAAATCTGTTTATCTTGTTGCTCTAACAGGTGGTGAAGCTGAAGCAGATAGAACACACACTAAATGAAAAGAGAATACTGCAGGCAGTGTGCTTCCCTTTTATTGTCAGACTGGAATATTCCTTCAAGGTAAGTCAGCAGCTTTAGGATGTCCTAAAATGAGAGCCATGTACAAATACACTGCTATTCAATGTTTGAGGTCAGTTAGAAATGTCCTTGTTTTTGAAAGAAAAGCAGTTTTTGTCCAATAAAATAATATCAAAATTATCAGAAATATATCTGGTTGAGAAATGAAGACATTTCATTTAATAGTAAACACAAAACACCAGTCTCAACGCCAACAGTAAAGAGGTGACTCTAGGATCCTGGTCTTCTAGACAGGGTTGCAAAGAAAAATCTATATCAAATAATGGCCAATAAAAAGAAAATATTAAGATGGGGAAAGTAATACAGACTAGGTAAAGAAAGAGTAGAAAAATGTATTATGGACAGACACGTTTAAGGTGTCTGCATCACAAAGAAGAACATTTGCTATTGGCCAACTCAGTCACCAGATCTCAAAATCAATCAATCAAACTTATTTTATTTTGTAAACCATTTTTACAACAGAAGGTGTAACAAAGACACCCTGCCTAAACCCAAGAGAGCAAGCAACAAGAGTTAATGAACAAAAGCCAGGAAAAACTCCATTTTAGGTTTTTTTTGCGTAATCAGAAGACTTACATGTCAATAAATGCCAATGTGCTGTGACCAGTCCAGTGACTGAGTCCAAGTTCACAGCATATCTAGGTGGACAGGACTGGGACAATACTGTTCTATAATGAAAAATGTCTGTTAAGGTATAGAGGCAGTATATTTTATGAGAAGGAGCATATGGCGAAACCAAGTCGCCAATAGACCCTTGGTGATGTTAATCATGGGTCCTGCGTAACATTTGTTTCTCTAAAGATCTGGAAAGCCTGGTGTGAGCCATCAGCCCCACCACAAACAGAATCCTGGCATAATTTCCTGAGGAGTCCTGGTGCTGGATGAGGAAGTAAAGTTTATTGCATCGTCTATAGACCTGTTGATTCTGTAGGCAAACTGCGGGGGGTCCAGGAGAGGGTTGTGATGGCTTTGAAGTGGGCGCTCAATTGACTTCATTACTACAGAGTTCAGGGCGACGGGTCTCTATTCATTTCCTGTGATCCTTAATTTATTGGAGACGGGAATGATGGTGGGGGTCTTGAAGCAAACTGGCACATGGCAAGAGGTTTTACAGATGTCTGTAAAACCCAGAGACAGCTGGTCAGCATAGTGCTTCAGGGTGTGTGGAGAGACGGATTCCGGCCCAGCTGCTTTGCAGGGTTTCTGTCTCTTAAAGAGAGACAGAAACCTATAGTCCCAATGTCTTTCAATGCGAAAGTAGAACTCCAGCAGACATTCAAGTCGTTGGCCAGGCGAGAGTCGTTAATGTATTGGGGGACTTGAGGCTTGTTGTTGGTGATCTGTCTAAGGCCACTCCAGACAGAAACAGTAGTAAACTGAGCATTGTTTTTGTAATCTACTGTCTATTGTTTTTGTAGTACTCTCTTATAGCGTATTCTTGCTAAACCTGTTTTTTGACTCCTTAAATCTGTCCCTATACCCTCTCCTGAATGCTTCCTCCTTTTCCAGCCTTAGCTGTCTGAGTTTAGTTGTGAACCAGGGTTTGTTTGTTATAACTCTGGTGCATGATGGTATACAGCAGTCCTCACAGCTTCAGTGAACTCATCCAGACTGTTGGTAGCAGTCCTGAAACATCCCAATCAATACAGTCCAAGCATGCCTGAAGATCCTCCACTGCCACACTGGTCCACTGTTTTGATGTCCTCACAACAGGTTTATAGAGCTTTACTTTCTGTCTGTATGCAGGAATCATGATGTGGTCAGAGTGACCCAGTGCTGCGTGGGGGACAGGGAGGGTGGTAGGCCCCACTGACTGTAGTGTAACAGTGATCCAGAATGTTATTCTCTCTGGTCAGGCATTTCATTAATTGTCCTTATTTTTGGAGTTCATGGCTGAGATTTACTTTGTTCCTCGAGGACAATAACTAAGGAGTCCGGGTTTGTCTGCTCCACATCCAGTATCTGGTCAGCGAGCATGAGCTGTGCCTCCTGCACGTTGGCCTGCAGTGAAACGTAAACACCAACCAGACTGAATTAAGCAAACTTACTGGGGGAGTAGAAAGGTCTACAGGTGATGTAGAATGATTCCAGATCAGGAGAACAATGCTTATAAATCACTGTCAGATCACTACATCAGCCACTTTTAGTGTAAAACCGATACCTCCACCTTTCATTTTGTCTGAGAGTTCTGTGTCGTGATCTGCTCTGAAGAGTTGGAAGCCTACCAGCTGCAGCGCCTAGTCCGGTATCAAGCTATGTCTCCAAAATACTGAAGATTAATCCTTGGACTAGAATGTCCAATAAGTCCACTGATGTTAGCAGAAATGTACAAAATAAATATTTTGGAGTTGTTCCCCTGATGTTTATGAGCTCATCTCTGGTGAAAGAGCTCTGGGTATCACTGCAGAAAAATGCCTTTACAAACAAACGGAAAGCACTTAAATACGGAATACACAATGGGTTAACAGGTGAAACTAATAGACCAAGGGGAAGCAAACTGAACATAGAAACAGAACAATTGCCACGGCACAGGTTGTGATCAACCATTACAGGTTGGATGAGTTTGGTGTGGAAGAACTTGCCTGGGCCCTGACACTTGACAATCTTGTAGAAAGCCTTCCCAGAATAGTTTAAGCTGTTTTAGCTGCAAAGGGGGGACCAACTTGATATTAAGGCCTATGGATTTAGAATTTCCTGTAGGTGTGATGTGTAGGTGTCCCAATACTTTTGTCTATATAGTGTATAAAAGTCTAAGCGACCAGACTTGGTAGTCTTGGATTTTGAGGCAGTCTGGGTAGGCCCAGGACACGTGCCATTGACTTGTCATTGCTGTGTTCTTGGTTGCAAAAGTTTCTGTGTAGCCCAAGTACACGGCATTTTATTGTGCGGTTCTTGTAAAATGACCTACACCTTATAGGACTGATGTTCGCAGATACACATACATAAATAAAAATGACCAGACTTCCCTGAGTTCTGGTTATTTAAACGTCTGAGTGTTCCCAGGGACGCATGCCATTAAGGGCATCCCTGAGTTCTGTCTTTTGACCAGTCTGGTGGAACCAGGAACACTATAATTTTAAACTCATGATGAATGGAGTTCCTAACTTTTACTAAGGACATACTCCATATTAATGGTGATTTACGCTAACATTTATTTACACACAATATGAAGTAATATTTATATTTATCAGCTTACTTTGCACTCATTTCCCTAGCTGTCCCCGGTAACATAAGTTGTAAACTCTCAACCACCAGTGAGGGTGCTTCAGGAAGCATTGGGTGCAATTGACAACTAGTATTCCAAAGGTCTGTAATTGCTGCAAATGGTGGATTATTTGACGAAAGCAACATTTGTGTCATGGCGCCACCTGATGCCGTACCCTCCCCTGGTCACGTAGTACCCTGGCGTTCGATGTTGCCGGCCTTTTAGTCACCATCGTACATGTTTGTCCTGTTTTCCCTATGTCCTGTGAACACAACCTTGTTCCTGCTTATCCGCCAGCTGCAGCCAATGTAGTTGGCTACTTAATCCCCTGTGTTTCTTGTCTCTGTGTCTGTGATTGTTTCCTTTTGCGTGTATAATGGTCGTAGTTGCTACACGACTGAACCTTACTGAAGCGTCTGCGTACGCTGCTCTATGCAGACATTGCCTAAATAAAGGGATTTGGCCAGCTATACTCCTGCACATTGGTCTCCTAATTACCACGTCTTACAGTTTGAATGACAAAATTGTTTTATTCTATTAAAAATAATTCTTTCTAACTTTGCCAATAACTATATTTCTTCTGAATCTAGCTTTATTTACCATGTATGTTTTCATGGGAAACAAGGACATTTCTTAGTGACCCTAAACTTTTGAACAGTAGTTTGCTAAAACCATTATCTCTTATAATTTTGAGAAAGAGTATTGTGGAAACTGTTACTGTATCCCAAAGTGTTTTCTAACTTAATTTGACTCATAGGACAACACAAATCTCTATATGGTGATGCAGTATGTTCCAGGAGGAGAAATGTTCTCGCATCTGAGGCGCAATGGGAGGTTCAGGTTAATATAAAAAGTTTTGGCACCATGATCATAGACTGGTCTAAATACGTTCCAAATAATTCATGCAAACTATGTTTTATATGGTTGCAAGGTTGTTGTTAATAAAAAAATGTCCACATTTGTTATATCAACTAACATTTTTTTTCTATCGTCAGTGAACATCATGCACGATTTTATGCAGCTCAGATAGTACTCACTTTTGAGTACCTCCACTCGCTAGACCTCATCTACAGAGACCTGAAGCCTGAAAACCTTCTCATTGATCATCAAGGGTACATCCAGGTACAGAAGCAGAAAATCCAAACCAAAGCATTTCCAAATGTGTTAGATGTGAACTGTAATCTAACATTATTGAAGTTAAACAGCAAATATTAAGCGGAGATTGAACACACAATACCATTCAGCTTGGTTAAACCAGAAGTAACATATTGCATAATTGGTTTAATTGTTTCTTTTGACATTCTGGGTTCATATGTGTTTAATAAAAATCCAAGGATGATGAACATTTTATAAAGGTCCAGATTCAGTAATGGCCTTGTAATTGTGTATAATACCTATGCGGCTTTAAAGGTTGATAATCTGCTCTACTTAGTCAACCTTAAAAGATTGTCACCCTTACCAGAGAGCTGGTCTTTGTTTACGCCCATTCCGAATAGTTTACACCCTCTTATGACCTTACCCCACCCAGCTATATTAATATTCAAGTGGTGACACCCTGGTTTTGTGCAAAACTGGTCAGTTTGGTCTCTAATAAACACACACTGTATTAAACCAAGTAAAATACAATTGTATTTCCTGTTTAGCAGCAGGAAACATAATAAATAGTATTAGCAATATATGTGCATAAAGTTTGAATGAGTAAACGGACAGCCATTTAGTCTTACTGTACTGATGGACTAGGTTGTCTGTATCAGCAAGGGGATCTATATATCAATATATTGAGTGCTTGTTTCTGTCCCTCCCTTGTTTTTTGTCATGGCTAATAAAATGTTAGCCATGGCTTCTTTGTTGCAAAACTCACAGATCCTCTTGAAAAGATATGCTTCTCCAGCTGTGTCCAGTCCAGGTTGTGCCTGTACAGGCAGGCCATCTCTGGGAGTAAGAAGGTCAGAGTTACTCAACAACTGGAATCGAATTCTGACAGTCGGGATTCTCCTCGGCAACAACATCGATTCCAGAGCATCAAAGCAGTAAAACATGAAAATAGACAAAATATTGGAACATAACATGACAGCCACACCAATAACATAACCAGCTATAACATCAGACTGCTTGGCATCTCTGTGGACATCTGAGGTCCCCTGACTGAGATTCCCAAATTGCACGGAAAGCCTTCAGGCAGGCAATAGGGCAAAAATATGTCGGTCTTCGGGAGCCCATCCCCAAACCAATGGCCAGACAGAATGTGCAAATCAGGAAGTGGCACAGAATGTGCAAATATGGAGGTGGCACAGAATGTGCAAATATGGAGGTGGCACTCAGCAGCATCTCCACTTTAAAACCCACCACTTGAAGCACCTATCTGTCTTGGGTGGAATATGCACACCACACACTCATTAACGCCTTTTCTGGGTTGTCACCGTTCCACTGCTCCTTGGGGTACCAGCCCCCCCTGTTTCCAGTGCAGGAAGTGGAAGTCGGATACCCTCAGGGCCCACATGCGTCATTGTTGGGGGGTTTCCCCGTGCTGCACTACTCCGCGCCTCAGCCACTACCTAGTGCCTGGCCTACCAACGGTATGCCCCTGCTCCTGCCTACACGCCAGGACAGAGGGTCTTGCAACCTTGCCCTCTGCTACGCAGCACCCTATGAAGTGGAGTCCAGCCTATGTTCCACGACTCCCAACTCCAGCCTTTGTCCCCCAGTCCCCTCTATCCCTCCCCCATATGGTTGATTACCACCCCTTTTTTAACCCTCTCTCCGGAATGATTTTTTTTTGTCAGTTTGTTGCAGTCCCTGTTTGTTCCAGCCGCAGCCTTTGTTTCTCTTGTCGATACCGAAAGGTATGTTTTTTTCAACGCTTTCCGGCCTTCCCAACTGTCTAGCTCAAAAAGAGCAAGGCAGAAGACATAGTCAAGAACAGGCATGCAGTTAGGCCCTACAAATATTCAAAATGAAAATTACAGAAACATTTTGGAAAAGAAATACATAAGAATTTAGTTTTTATAAGATCAATTAAGAGACATTAGTTTGGGTGTGTTGGTTATATAATGAGTAAAACAGGGAACAGTTCATCAAGAGTTATGTTGTCTCCTGGCTTCTAACAAGCAGTACAATTCTTCACAAAACTTTTCCATGTATTTGAGTTTGCAGAGAAACATGTCAGTTTCTAAGCGTAGTATCCTTGTCTAGTTGTCATCAATCGCATAATCTCTCTGAAGTGGTTGTGTGTCACTTGTTTTATTTAGTGATATTTGGGTTTTGTGAGCAGGTCGATTTATTGTGAAATTTAGAACGTAACACGGACATTGGCCATAGATCGACAGTAAGGTGAAGGCGCAAGACAATCTCCCTGACATCACCAGTTCAGTTGCCATAGTCATTTTGACTTTATATTTTCTTCCTTGCTATTTCTATTATTCCACCAATACAAACTGCAATATTGAGCGCAATATTATATTGTATAAAACCAAGCCAGACCGGTGTCTTTACACATTGTAGTTACTGCAATCGTTACACCCTTACCTCTAAAACGGAGCAACACTGAATCAAGACACAAGATACCAGACCCCCAAAAGTTTCTGCCTTGTCTTTGGATCCGTACAAGAAGCGCCATCTAGCGACCTTATTTACATGAATAAAAAAGGAACCAAACAACAACATAAAAGAAAAAAGAGAATAGGATAGTGCCTAGCTAGGGGAAGGCAATTTTAAACAGATGAGTCTTAAGGCGTTGTTAGAAAATGGGGATAGTCTCAGAGTCACGGATGGTTTTAGGGAGAGAGTTCCAGAGCCTAGGAGCAACCCTGGAAAATGCCCTGTCACCAAAGCTTTTAAGCTTGGACTTCAGGGTTATGAGGTAGGCTGCTGCACCGGAGCGGAGTGCATGTGAAAATCTATATGGGAGAAGAAGGTCAGACAGGTAGGCAGGGGCAGAGTTATTTAGGGCTTTATATTTCAGCAGGAGGATATTGTAGTCAATATCTCTCTCCTTATCCTTCCTGACTGATTCTTCTCTAGTTTTGAGTCCTTGTTACTACTGGTAGCATGAGGCGGTAGCTGCAGCCAATTTAGGTTGCACAGGTAGGCCAGCCCCTGCAGGATGGTACATCCATATGTGCCATTGCAAGAAGGTTTGCTGTGTCTCCCAGTACAGTCTCAAGAGCATTCACAGATGAGAACAGGTTCACAATGAGATTTACACAGACTTGAAAGAATCTGGAGATGCCCTGGTAAACGTTATGCTGCTTGCAACATCATCCAGCATGACCGGTTTGGCGGTGGGTCAGTGATGGTCTGGGGGGGCATATCCTTGGAGCACCTCATTTCCATGGATAACCTATCTAGCCCACTCAAGGCCTTGTTGATACTGCCATCCGGACTGGACCAGTGGCTGTCCCCCTGGTGGAACCGGTGGTCTGGACCTCACTGTCAGGGTATATGAACCCATGGAGTCTGTCCCCAACCTCTCCAGTCCCAGTGTATAATGGCCAGCATCTGTAAGCTTAATAGACTTGATGGTTAGTAGGATTTCATCGCTTTTACAAAGGTCACGCGCCTTGCCCAGCCCTCCCCAAACTATGGAGAATCTTTCAACTTTTGAGGCATCCCCAATGTTATAAGGGTACCCTCTCCTCTATTCCCGTATTGTTGGCTCCAGATTGAGCAAGCGCTCAGGGTAATTACACTCGACTCCCCTTCCGTTAATGCAATGCCAAGTTGGGCCTTGGCCCTGTAGCTAAAAACCAGAATTAACACTACAATCACTGTGTTCCCCATCTGCCCCCTAATCCCTCTGATTTCTAACATCCTGTCTAACTTGGTCTAGGCTTTTCCCTGGTTCTGGGCTCTTTGAACAATGTGTTCGGTGATACCACGTAAGCTTCTTGTCTGTGTTAACTCGCAACGAGTGAGTGGCCACCTCTTTTACCTGGAACGGTCCCTTCCACCTAGGCTCAGTCCACTTCCTGGAGTGCACTTTTACAGTTACCCAGTCGCCCACCAGGATCTCTGTGTTTTCATCCGGCGTAGTCTGCACGGGGGTTCGGACCTGCACCACCTGTTTGGATAGTCTTTCGTCAAGAGAAGTTAGTGCCTGGATGTAGTCTGTGTATTGGATCTTAGCAATGTCTAACCTAGGTAAACATGCGTTATTGGCTGGTGGGCCAGGCATTCTCCTTCCAGTCAATAACTTGTGCGGTGTGAGGTGGGTGTCAATCCCCGGGGAGTTTTGCTTAGACATGAGAGCTAGTGTTAGTGCATCTGGCCACCTCAACTTCGGGGCCTGTCATTATTTTAGCCATTTTTCTTTTTAGCGTTGGATTGGCTCTTTCCACTAACCCCTGAGACTGGGGGTGATACACGGATCCGAATTTGTGAGTGATTCCCAAGGCTAACTCTACTTGTTGCAGGTGTTCATTTCGGAAATGTGTTCCATTGTCTGACCTGATCATTCTTGGCACCCCAAACCTCGGGATTAGTTCTCGCCTTAACCATTTGACAACTGTCTTCGCATCCTCTCTGGCTGTGGGCGTAGCCTCTACCCACTTTGTGAACCTATCTATAATGACGAGTAGATATCTTTTCCCTTCCACCCTATTGTCCTGTCACATGTCCGTAAAGTCTATACATATATCTTGGAAGGGAGCATCCGGGACAGGGAAACTGCCCATTACAGCTCCCAACGAAATCTTGTTGTTGTGCCCTTGACAGGTTTGGCAGCTTACAGATACTTCTCGTGCCATATCTGTCATGCTGGGATGCCAACAAGCTACCTCTAAGCTTTTAGCCACACTTTTCCATCCTCCGTGTGCTTTGTCGTGTTCCTCTCTGATCGTTGATCTTAACAGTTTTGCCGGAGCCACCATCTTCCCATTGTGGGCCCTCCAGATGCCCTCAGAGTCAAGTCCCGCTCCACTACTTCTCCAGACAGACTGCTCGTAACCGCCAGCCGCCTCCTGTAGCTGCCTGACAGAACCAGTAGTAAGTTCTTCTTGTGCTTCGTTTAGTCTCTGCACCATCTGCTGGGCTGTGAAGCCTCCGGCGTTCTTCGCAGCCGGATCGGCCATGTCATTTCTTATTCTTGAGTTTGCCTTACTGTGTCCTTTACATTTCATGAAGGCTACTTGTTCTGGGAGCTGTATTGCGTTGATCAGCCATTGAACTTCTTGCTTGTGCCTTATCGGTTCGTTGGAACTGGTCATGTATCCCCTCCTCATCCACTGTGGTCCGTCCGTGTGTGCAATGCCATGAGCGTAGGCCGAGTCCGTGTATATATTCACCTTTTTTCCCGCGCTCATTTCCAATGCCCTCCGCAGGGCCCTGAGCTCTGCTAGTTGTGCAGATGCTTCCGTGGGGTCCATTCGCTCTGCTTCTAGCGTCTCATGGGTCCCATGAGACCCTGTCTTACGACTGCATATGCTGCTATATTTCCTTCACCTGGGCTCCTTGACCTATAGCAGCACCCATCCATAAACAGATATTCCCCTTTTTCGCTGAGGGGCGTGTTTTCCAGATCCATCCGGACCTTTATTTGCTTAGCTGCTCACATGTGTGTGGTTCACCATTTCCCATACCGTCTGTCATGTTCGTGGCCTCTGTAGCGTAGGTAATGTGTTTTGCTTTGACCAGTTTAGTTATATCTGATTTTCTTTTGCAGGACAGGGTGAACAGTTTGGAGCCAATAAATGCTGTTACCCCATGGTCTGTGTTGATTTGTATTGATTTGTAACGGGTGTTTTATCACAATGTGTGCTGTTTTAGCAATTGCCTTTGCCAGGGCGGCAATGTGTCTGGCACAGTCGGTCTGACCGCATTCGATGTTGTCTAGTTTGGCACTGAAATAGTGCATGACTCTTCTCTCCCCCGTTTGTTTCTGATACAGGACCGAATGAACAAACCCATCCTTTTCAGAAACATCAAGATGGAAAAGGGCAGTGTAGTCGGGTAAAGCCTCAGCCTGCGCCAGTGTCTGTTTCAGAGAAGTAAACAAGGCTTCCCCCTCCCGGGTCCATCGGAGTACCGCCGTAAGATTCCTGTTCCCAGCTTCCCTGAGCATCTCTCGCAGGGGCTCAACCTTAAGACAGTATTCAGGTACATGGGTTTGGCTGTAACCTGTCAGGCCTAAAAAGGATAGGAGGTGTTGAACCGTACAGGGTTTTGGATGCTGCAAGATGGACGTCCTCTGCGCCATCGACACGGCTTGTCCTTTGCCGGACAAAACCCGTCCCAGGAACTGAACAGTTTTTCGGCAGCATTGAACCTTTTCCCGTTTGACCTTGTAACCTTTGTGGGCAATGTGGGTGAGTAGATGTTCCGTGGCTTGTGGACAGGACTCCGCCGATGGTGCGGCCAACAGGAGATCATCAAGGTATTGCAACAGTGTCACACCTTCTGGCAGAGTGAGCTCTTCCAGGTGGTCCTTTAGTACTGAGTTAAAAATACCTGGGGAGTCTCGGTATCCATGAGGGAGACAAGTGTAAGTGAGTTGTCTTCCCTGAAACATGAATGCAAACAGGGGCTGCGAGTCCTGGTGCAGCGGAATGCAGAAAAATGCGTTGGCGAGATCAACAACAGAGAACCAATTCTGCGACGGGGAGATATTCTGTAAGGCCAGGTAGGTGTCTGGCACAGGACGCACATCGGGCACGGTAACATCATTAATGGGCCTAAAGTCTTGCACCATTCTCCACTTTCCAGTGTCGCCGTTTGGGACAGGTAGAATAGGTGTGTTCCAAGGGGAACGGGTGAATTTAAGAACTCTGCTGTCGCTCAACCCGTGAATAGTAGGCTCTATGCCCGTCGTCTTGTCATCACTCAATGGATATTGGGATCTGAAAACCGGAGTGCGCAGGGGAGCATCCTGTCGGATAGATACTCGAACCGGTTCCATATCAACCAGTCCCACATCTTCAGAATGCTTAGTCCAGAGGCGAGCAGGGGCACAGGAGAGCATGTTCTCGGTATCTGGATGATCAGTCTGCTCCCAGCCGTGGACGCAAGGTCGTTTGACCAGCTCTGGGCGTGATTGGTCCGTCTGACCAAGGAATATACGCCATACGGAATTGTCGTGAGTGCCCAGGACAGAGCTTCAGCTTTATGCACAGCAGGACCCAGGGAGCGGGCTTCATAGCCGAAACCGATCAAGAGGGTAATGTGTGGGGTGGAATCAGCCGCCAGGGCGAACCACTCAGGTGTTAAGTCGGTTCCTCCGTCTGTGAGGGTGCAGCCTGCTGCCACCCCTTCCTTGAGAATGTATAAGTGAGTGGAACCAACGGTGGGACGGCGGTCCCCCATAGACTCGTCCCAGGCCTCATCATACAGCTCATCCAGGTTGTGTGTATAATTCATGGTAACATGGGCCAGGCCATACTTGGGATGAGGGATGGGTTAGGGCCACCAGCTCCGCGCTGCATGGGTCCAGCAGGTGTGTGGGCTTGTCCCCCTCTAAACCCTCTACCCCATCTTGACTGGTTCCAGGAACCCCTTCCTCTCTGCTGCCACTGTCCACCTCTTCCTCTGGGCCTTCCAAAACCTGATTGTCTCAACATGAGACATCCTCTGGACCAATGACCTGGTTGTCCACAAACATAGCAAGTATTTGAGTTCGGTGGGCCCTGAGTCATGGGCGGGTTTTGACTGTAACCAATCCAACCTCCCCCACTGTCGGGTCCTCCTTGATACATACCATAACCGTATGACGTCCAATCAGGCTGTCTCTGCGGGGCCATCAGGCCAGTTGGTTTCTGAACCACAGCTGCAACAACATCCGGGTTAGAATCGGCCGGGGCCGGGGATTTGGGCACCGAGGTCAATGGCATCTGTTTACCGGGTTTGTCTTCAGTCAGCTGTTTCTTCAGGACCTTCTTCTGCAATTGTTTAACTTCCTCCTCATCCTTTCGTTTACCCTCTCTCCACCTCTCTACGTGGTGCCGTGCAATCTCAGTAAATTCAGGTACACTTTTGGCGGTGAGGCCAACAGTCTTCTCACACTCAACACGGACATGGTCCGGCAGTCCCCTCATACACTGGTCCAAGAACATGTGCTTCATTTCGTTCTTGTCAGGTTCTGTGTTCCAGGCCTGTCTCAACAGGGTCCTGGCTTTCTTCATGTATACGGGGACACTCTCATCCTCAGTTAATCGTAAAGTCTTCATCAGCTGGGGGCGCGGTTGGGTTGGATACTTCCGTCTGACCTCAGTCCAGATAGTATTTCTAAAAGGATTGAACGGTGTGGCCGCCGACACCTTCCCCTTGAACCCAGAAGCCCTCAATACCTCCAGGGAGTCTTGATCACCCATGCATCTATTCATTATCGCAGTGACATCGCCCAATGTCAATTCATCCCCAGCAGTCAGGCTATCCAAAGCCTTCACTCACCTGCATCCTGATTCTTCAGGCAGCGGAAGACCATCAACTAGGGCCTGCAGGTCCCTGTGTGCCCAGGGTTTATACACCGCTAGTCCTCCTGACATCTGGCAGAGCGGCATCATGTGACTTGTCTCTCCAGCCCTAGTTTTACTCTTGCTCCTGGTACAATACGCCGGTGCCTTATCTGGCGTTACCCATATATCTCTGTCAAACTTCCCACAGAGAAATCGTTTTGCGTCGGGTTGGTCTTTTCGATAATGCTCTCGGCGTCAGGAAGGCCTTGTTCCTCACTCCCCACAATACTGCTGGATCCAATGTCGATAATGGGACCCCTCTGGGCCCCCCTAGTGGCAAAGTCCATTTCCATCAGGGTCTGTTCGAGTCGGCGGATCTCTTCTTCCCCAGACTTCAACCTCCCGTCGAGCTCCTGTATCGATTCAATTCCAGTCTGTTGTGCCCCACCGGGTCTGATTTCATTTGGACCTTGGGCCCTGGAGGCAGTGCTTCCGGTACCACTTCTTCCTTCCATGCTCATAGCATCTGTCTTCTCTCGCAGCCTACTAGCATCTGCCCTTCCCAATCCGTGATAATTTCCTCTACTCCATACAGTCGTCGGCTCCTGGTCAGGCCTCTTATGATAATTCGCTGAGGCTGTAAGGTCTAAAACAGGGGCCATAATTGGTGGAATCTCATAAGGCGGGGGAGCTTTGGGAAGGGACGGATACAACTTTTTTGCTTCAATTTCCCGGTCACTGCACATTTGTCTCAGTTTCTCCAACACTGCCAGGCCAATCTGTTCCTTTAGTTTAGTTTTTTCCATCGCCGCCCTCAATTTCCCCTTGTTAAGTTCCCCATCTTCCTTCCACTCTGAACAGGCTTTATGATTTTATACGCTTCGGAACCTCCAACATCCTACCTGGCTCTCCCTTAATAGGAAGACCATTTGGTGATGAAATACTCCCTTCTTCCACCCATCCTCTATATAATTTTTCACCCCTCCTTTGCCATTCTTTCCCTTCTTTACCCCCGTTAACCTCTAGGGTGGACTTTAACGTCTTTATCATCTTCCCAACTTCCTGTTTGGACCTCTTCCTAATCTTAAAATCCCAATTTTATAGTTAGTTAATCTGTAATTACATTTTTTAATTAGTTAATTACTTTATATTTATATTATATCTATTATATTTATATAAATATTATATATATTTAAATATTTATTTCGGTTATTTTATAACTAAACGTCCTATCTATTACTTATCCTCTACTTATTTTCAATCATACTTTGTGGTGCGAGTCCGCGTTTTACTAACCGGCCCTCCACCATTCACTCAGTAACCATCCAATGCAACTCAGGTCTCGTTACCAACAGCCTGATATTTTATCCGTAGATCATGTACACGATGCAGCACGCAAGCTTACATCCCAGTGTAATAGTACACTCATTCACTCATTGCCTGATAATTTATCCGTAGATCATTCAGAAACATTCAAGGACCTCCATGTGCTAGCCAACGGTACCCTGACTGCTGTTAGGTACCGTTATGAAATCCGTTGATTCATTGTCAGACTTTAATTTGCTGTAGTTGGCCCTGGGTTCCCCCTGGTACAGAATGATGTCTGGCCACAAGAATGATTGTGGCCAGAGGGTGTAGGCAGCTCCTGGATGACAAAGGCATTGATGCCATTGACTGGCCCTCACATTCCCTGGACCTGAATCCAATTGAAAACCTCTGGGACATTATGTATCGGTGCATCCGACGCCACCAAGTTGCACCACAGACATTTCAGGAGCTCACAGATGATTTGATCCAGGTCGGGGAGGAGATCTCCTAGGGCACCATCCGCCGTCTCATCAGGAGCATGCCCAGACATTGTCAGGAGTGCACACAGGCATGTGGGGGCCTGTACTGAGTCACATTGTGAGTTGCCATTGTTGGATTATGGAACTGAAATGGTTTAAATTTGTCACAATTTATTATTAGAACAAAGGACAAAGGAAAATGTACAGGATGTGGTTATTTACGGGGGTTGTCTATGCCTCTTAGGGGCTTTGTCCATGTGTTGTCATTGGTTTTTGTTATCAGGAGCAGGCCATTTGGGGTTTGTTGTGGGATGGACCTTGTGTACTGATTGGCTATTACCTTTGAACCCCTCCTATGCATTCTGGGATTTGTTTACATCGATTTTCTGTTTGAGATTGAATCCAACCTTCAACCAGTTGGTGATTTTGGTTTCCACCAATTGCCAGACTACAAGAGACACTTTTTTCATAAACTTCTTATGCATAATGAAGTACTCTAATTCAGGCTATCAATATTTCCAGAGAATATTTCTTTAGCGGATAAAAAGCTGCAGTTTAATTAGTTTTCATTTGCCTAGTAGTTAATGCTTTTATTTTTTACTTGCCTAGTTCTTGCTCTACAGTTTTCTCTTTTGTTACAGAAACCCCTTTCAACAAATTGTAGAGCACAGGCAATATGAGAGATTTGTTCATGTAAATTCTAGTAGTTAATTAGACCCATAATCAGTCTAAGCTCTCCGACATTGCTTGGTCATTTGTCCTTCTAAGATTACAAACATCCACTGTGATTCATTTTGCTACTTTCCTTGCCCAAGGATGCACACCTTACATTGGAAGATCTCACACTTGCTTGGCCTTAGCTTTTTCCATACTGATGTGTTTTGCTTACATTACCAACATGTGCTTCTAAGGTTTTACTGAACACTATGTCATAAAGGTAAGGGACACAGATCTCTTAAAATCTTCCAAACATTTTCCTTGCTGCGTTGGAACGTTCATCAGTAGCTAGCTAGCATTACTTGCAAACTTCAGATCCGGCAGTAATTTGCATGAATTCATTTTTGAAAGTGTGTTTATGTCAGTTGCTAGGCAACCGACTTTCAGTGTGTCTGCCAGTTCCGAAATATTGCAACAAAACCTTACACATAACAATAGCAATGCAATCGGAAAACGAGAAACACATTTTTATAACTGTCATGTCTGAGTAGTGCAAGAACTGTAGGAGGAGTTAGGGTGTAAATATATATATATATGAGATTACATATGCTCCCCCACTGAATCATATTTATTGTATCCATTACATATGCCATTTGCTTTGACCAATTTTACTGTGTGCCCTTTTATACAGAGAAATTGGGTGCAAATAACGCTAAGGTTCCTGATTTCACTAAATATTCCTTGTTTTATTTAATAATTTGTAAGAAAAATACAAATGTTTTAAATTAAGGGCCACTTGATGTCTAAGAAAATCTGGAAAATGTATATACATGCTATGTTAACATTATCAGATAGTTGTGTATGGGACAGAATTAGACCAATATGATATTTCTGTTATTTTATGAAAGCATATCAATGTGTAGTTTTTTCCCAAAATATATGGTGTCCAAATGGCACCGCATTGCAGGAATGACCCATGTACTGTAGTAAATGTACTGCTATTATTTAATTCTAAATTTCTTGTGACTATGTTTAGGTTACAGACTTTGGTTTTGCCAAAAAAGTAAAAGGAAGGACATGGACATTGTGCGGAACTCCAGAGTACCTGGCTCCAGAGATTATCCTTAGCAAGGTGAGCCCTGTCCAATTCAGCCAACTGCAGTGATGTTGCCAAGTCACTAAAACATTAATGTTAGATTTGGTGTTACACTTACTGTAACACCAGAGTCTCTGGTGTTACAGTCAGTGACTAAGTCATAGACTTGGGAACTTGAATCACAAATCAAGTGCCTTCATAGTGCTAACAGATATAGTCCAAAATAATCTACCTTATTTTAAATGATTGCACATTATAATAAAACAACTCATATTATGTTACATTATGCAAGAAATATTTATATATATATATATTGCAAAGAAAATGGTAACTTGTAATTCCAGTATAACACCATGTAAATTAAACATTTGATATCAATCTGTCTGGTTAGGAAGCATAAGAAATTGTGAATCAATGTCATCTCTCACTCAACATGTAAAAGAACATACACACACTCGTGGCCACATTCTTGATCTGGTTATCTCAAAAGGGCTAAAAAATTTCCTCTGTCATGGTTAAAGACATGGCACTGTCTGATCATTTCTGTGTGTTTTTTGAAGCACTGAACCCCCCCCCCGGAAGTTCAAGTAAACTCAGTTTCTGTTAGGAAAAGGTACATTAATGAGAGCACCAATGCACAGTTTATGGAGGCCATAGCAATCTTGCCAACATTAAGTGCAGAGTCAGTTGATGAACTTCTGGATGACTTTAACGCCAAAATATTGAATGTCATGGATCATGTTGCACCAATAAAGGTAAAGAAAACTCAGAGCAAACAGAAAGCACCTTGGAGAAACAAGGTAACGATAACTGCCCTGAAAAGAGAATGTAGGAAAACGGAACGTAAGTCGAGAAAAACTAAACTTCAAATCGATTATGACATCCATAAACAAAGCCTTGGTAGCTTCAATTATGAGTTACGCAAGGCTAGGCAGCAACATTTATCGGGAATGATAAACAACAATATCAACAATACCCGCACGCTATTTGCTATGGTTGACAAGCTTACAAACCCCCTAAGTCGGACAGCATCAGAACATGTGTCTACAGTTAAATGTAACAAATTTGCGTGTTACTTTGGACTCTGATTCAGGTCCAGGGAATCTAAAGACCAGAGACCAAGTGCGTAATCTTGGTGTTCTAATAGACTCTGACCTTACGTTCTCCAGTCAAATCAAAACGGTCACCAAAACAGCATTCTATCAACTTAAAAATATAGCAAGAATCAAGGGCATGCTGTCCCGCAAAGACCAAGAAAAGCTTATCCATGCTTTTATCTCTAGTAGAGTTGACTACTGTAATGGGCTTTTAACTGGACTTCCCAAAAAGACTATAAAAAAGCTGCAGCTCATTCAAAATGCTGCCGCAAGAATGCTAACCGGGACCAAGAGAACAGAACACAATACTCCGATTCTTAAATCTTTGCATTGGCTTCCAGTCAGTTATAGAATAGATTTGAAGGTGATGCTTTTAGTCTACAAATCATTGAATGGTTTAGGGCTTGAATACTTATCTGATATGCTTGAAGAATATCAACCAAGCAGGCCTCTAAGATCTATGAATTCAGGACAGCTATTAGAGCCCAGAGTCAAACTAAACATGGCAAAGCGGCATTTAGTAGCTACGCGGCACACAACTGGAACAAGCTACCAGAAGATCTTAGACATGCCCCAAACCTATCAATTTTCAAGTCTGGGTTAAAAACACTCATGTTTTCACGTGCCTATGAATGAGGGCTTGACCACACAATGTGGCCTATAGGTTTAATAGATATTTTATTAGCAACCTGGAAACCCTACACCAGACTTTCTTTTTCATTACTTTTTTTAAATCCTACTTAATTTTCCTGGGAAGATGTAATGAGGTTGAATTGTGGAGTCGGTTTGTAAAACGCGTACTCGTACAAAGTGGAAAGTAAGATCGCAATGCAATGAGTGTATGAGTGTATTATTGTGAATACACTGGGATGTAAGTGGGCGCGCTGCATCGTGTGAATGATCCACAGATAAAATATCAGGCTGTTTGTATAACGAGACCTGAGTTGCATTGGATGTTTACTGAGTGAATGTGCGGACGGGCGAATAGAGGACAAGTGGTAGATAGACTGTTAGTTTTAAAATTGTATTGCTCTTTTAATTCTTTTAAAGTTTTTATTTTTTATTTTCTCTTTTTTTTTCTCTTTTAATGTCTTGTCTTGTAAAGCACATTGAATTGCATCTATGTATGAATTGTGCTATAAAAATAAACTTGATTGATTGATTGATTGATCTGTTTTGGGGACAACAAGAGCACTGGAGAGGCAACAGCAAGACAACCCCCAAAATGGGAATGGGTTTGCAGGTGATGGCCACAGACAATTACTCTCTCCAGTTTTGCTAGTGTCTTTGTCACAATGGGTACAATGAAGCAGTACCTGCAGACCATTCAGGTTGTACAGGTAGTCCAGCTCCTCCTGGATGGCACATCCATATATGGCTTTGCAAGTAGTTTTGCTGTGTCTCCTAGTACTGTCTCAAGAGCCTGGAGGATGTACCAGGAGATTGTACAAGGAAAGCTTGACATAAATGCAGATGGAATTAACGCGAGGAAGAACAGGAGGAGCACTGCCAGAGCCCTACAACATGACCTACAGTGGTGACAAAATGACCTAAATTTTTCTGACCAAACTGTTCAGAAACAGACTCCAAGAGGGTAACATGAGTGCCCAATGTCCTCTAGTAGGACCTGTGCTCACAGCTCAGCACCAACCCATGGGTTCCTCCTGATGCAGAACAATGCCAGGCCTCATGTGGCCAGAGGGTGTTGGCAGTTCCTGGATGATAAATAAATTGATGCTATTGATTGGCCCTCATGTTCCCCTGACTTGAGAATCCATTGAAAACCTTTGGGATGTTATGTATCGGTGCATCTGACGCCTCCAAGTAGCTCCACATACTTTCCAGGAGCTCACTGATGCCCTGATATAGGTCTAGGAGGAGACACCATCCACCGTCTCATCAGGAGCATGCCCAGATGTTGTCGGTAGTGTATACAGGAACATTGGGGGCATACAAACTACTGAGTACCATTAAGTGTTGCCATTATGCAATTCAAGTTGGAACAGGCAGTCATTTCAATTGTTTACTTTGATTTTTGGTGTTTGAATCCAGCCCTCAATTGGTTGGTGATTTTGGTTTCCGTTGATCGTTGTTGAGATCATTGTGTTCTCAGTGAATTACACAATGTAGTGTAAAGATTTTGATAGAAAAATATTTTGAGCAAATAAATATATATATATAAAATTGTGCTCAAAAGTTAGCATACCCTTGGTGAATGGGTAATATATGTACCATTATTTAAAAAAACACGAGTGAGCAGGCAAAACATATTTTTTTTCTTCTTATGGGATTGATATTCAACTGTAGATCATAACAAAATGGGACAATCATAAATCAAAACATGGCAATGAAGAAAAAAAAATATAGACCACTGTTAGAAAGTCTTCATATCCTTCCTTCTTAATGTTGTGTATTGCCCCCTATAGCATCAATGACAGCATGCAGTCTTTTGTAATAGTTGTCTATGAAGCATCAATGACAGCATGCAGTCTTTTGTAATAGTTGTCTATGAGGCCCCAAAGTTTTGCAGGTAGCATGGCTGCCCATTCGTCCTGCATGAACCGCGTGTTTGAGATCTCCCCAGAGTGGCTTGTTGATATTAGGGTCAGGAGACTAATGGCCACTCCAGAACCTTCACATTGTTCTGCTTTAACCACTGCAGGGTCAACTTGGCCTTGTACTTGGGGTCATTGTCATGCTAGAAAGTCCAAGAGTATCCCATGCGCAGCCTTAGTGCAGAAGAATGCAAATAGTCTGCCCGTATTTTCTGATAACATGCTGCATTCATCTTGCCATACATTTTCATAAGATTCCCTGTGCCTTGAGCACTCATACACCCCCAAAACAACAGTGAGCCACCACCATGCTTCACAGTGGGGATGGTATTCTTTTCATTATAGGCCTTGTTGACCATAAAGCTCTATTTTGGTCTTGTCACTCCACATAACAGTGTGCCAGAAGCTGCGAGGCGTGTCGGGGCATTTTATAACTAAGCTTTTTGGTGGCATTTGTGCTGTAAAGGCTTCTATCTGGCAACTCAACCACGAGCAATTTTATGGGTGATTTCTGTTATCATTATGATTTACATCGGAGCCAAACATTTATATGATAATAAATGGCTACATATGATCACTATCCTTAACTAAAATAAAGTTTTTTTGCAATATCCATTTTTATCAATGCCAACATTTCAAAATGTCTGCCAGGGTATGCAAACTTTTGAGCACAACTGTATGTATACACACCTTCTGGGGAACAACTGCTCATTCACCTGTATGTGTGTATGTGCTGCACCTGTAAGTGTGTATGTGTGTCAGTTTAGAAATGGTGGTAAAGAAATGTTAGTTCTACATTTTAATTAGTTGTTGATGCTTCTTTCACAGTATGTGTAAAACAATTTGATTAACATTGTTTCAATTGTACTCTGCTAGGGCTACAACAAAGCTGTTGACTGGTGGGCACTGGGAATACTGATCTATGAGATGGCTGCTGGGTACCCTCCATTTTTTGCCGATCAGCCAATCCAGATTTATGAGAAGATTGTGTCTGGCAAGGTAGGCTTGGATTTGTTTACAGTCAGCACTCCAAAAATGTTAATCATAAATAATTCTCAACCCCTAACATTAATGGGAGTTGACCTACAGTGTATAGATATGGCTTGATTAAAATGTTCCTTACAGTAGGATTATAAAAGCATATGTGCACTATAATAGCAGGTAAAAGGATTTGTTTTAATGATTTTTACCAGTTTATTTTTGCTTTATACTTACACTGTTGTCCGAAGGTTTTAGGATAACTTTGAAATCTCTTATATTTCCATGAAAAAACATTTTAATTCGTTTGAATAGAAAATATAGCAATATGAATAGGACATGGTATATTTGTTCAGGTTTAGAAATAAAAAAAATTATAGAAATAATTGGGTCCTTTTATTATTTAATGTTTAGACTGGTAAGAAGAACAAAAAAGGTATTGCACAATTAACCGTTTATTAAAGATTAACTTGCAAGAAGAGCCTCTGTGACAGGGAAGCATCTCTACTATTTCATAGTTACATACAATACTTGTACGGATTGGGTGCATATTCATTCTGTAATATTCAGTCTAGGGGTGTGTCAAGACAATGTTCCCTTCCTGGCCCTATTTGCATCTTCTCTTTCTGTGTTTATCCAGGTGCCCTAATAGCTCCCAACTTCCTCCCAGAGGGGGAAGTATCACCCCCACATGGCCAGATACCAATTGATCTATGAACAATACAGTGATAGCAGGAAAAGATAGTCAGAAGAGTCACAGAACTGAGCACACAGATAGGTGCACTAATTATAACAAAGACCAAAGAATCTTCCATGTGCAGCAATATCTGCCTGGCATTCTAGTTTTCAATTTGTTGAGGTCATCTGAAGAGATTTTATTATGCTTCCTGAATCACCTGCCACAATTTGGATTGGCTTTATGGGCATTTCTTATGTACCATACGATCAAGCTGCTCCCACAACACCACAAAAGGATTGAGATCCAGTGACTGCGCTGGGTTAGGGTGCCACTTTAACACCAGCAAAGCTCCTCCAGATCATCACAGTACCTCCACCATGATGGAAAGATGGTGTCAAGCACTCCAGCATCTTTTCATTTGGTCTGTGTCTCATGAATGTTCTTCTTTTTGATCCAAACACCTCAAACTTTGAATCGATTATCCATTATGTTTTCTAACCTTACTCTATCTACTGTTTTGCTGGTTCTATTTAATGCAGTTGCCGATTGAAAACCTGTGAGGCGTCTGTTGTGTAGGCAGGACACAAGACGCAGAACATGTAATAGGAAACACAACAGCAAAAAGCCAAACCAAGAACTAAGGCATTAATGTAATGCATTATGTAGAATGTTAGTTATGGGGCAGAGAGTGTCAATGTTAGTGGGGGTCCTTGTTGAGGAGGTCAGCCGCCGATGGGAAGAAGCTGTTATGGTGGCGGGAGGTGTTGGTCCTAATGGACCTTAGCCTCCTGCCAGATGGGAGTGGCTGAAACAATTTGTGTCCAGGGTGGGAGGGATCATCAACAATCTTTCCAGCGCGCCTCAGGGTCCTGGTGGTGTACAGGTCCTTCGAGGGATGGCAGATTGCAGCCAATCACTTTCTCTGCAGATCAAATGATTTGCTGCAGTCTGCTCTTGTCCTTGGCAGTGGCAGCAGCGTACCAGATGGTGATGGAGGAGATGAGGATGGACTTAATGATGGCTGTGTAGAAGTGCACCATCATTGTCTTTGGCAGGTTGAACTTCTTCAGCCGCAGCAGGAAGTACATCCTCTGTTGTGCTTTTTGGTAATGGAGGGGAAGTTTTGCTCCCACTCGAGGTCCAGGGTGATCATGCCCAGGAAGCTGAAGGACTCTGCACTAGTGACTTGGGAGTCACACAGGGTGATGGGGGTGGGTGGGGCTGGGTTCTTCCTAAAATCCACAACCATCTCCACTGTCTTCAGAGCGTTGAGCTCCAAATTGTTCTGTCTGCACCAGTTCACCAGGTGGTCAATCTCCCACCTGTAGGCGGTCGCATCCCCACCAGAGATGAGCCCAATGAGGGTGGTGTCATCCTCAAACTTCAGGAGTTTGACTGATTGATGGCTGGAGGTGCAGCAGTTGGTGTACAGGGAGAAGAGCAGAGGGGAAAGAACGCAGCCTTGAGGGGATTTAGTGCTGATGGTCCGGGGATCGGCGACATGTTTCCCCAGCTTCACGCGCTGCCTCCTGTCCTGACAGGAAGTCAGTGATCCACCTGCAGGTAGATTCGAGCACTTGCAGCTGGGAGAGCTTGTCCTGCATCAGTGCTGGAATGATTAAAAGCAGAGCTGAAGTCCACAAACAGGATCCTGGCATAGGTTCCTGTGGATGGATAGACAGAGTCATAGCTTCCAAGTGGATGGATAGACAGAGTCTGGCCCAGCTGCGTTGCAGGGGCTCTGTCTCCTAAACTGTCTGTTAACGTCCCTCTCCAGGACAGAAAGAGTCGTCGTTGTGGTAGGAGGGGGGCCACTGGGATGGGCAGTTTGGGACTGCCCCATGCTCATGCTGAGGTGGGCTGGGGCTGGGGGATGGCGGCACTGGGGATGGTGTCAGAACTGTCCCATTGTCTTTCAAAATGACAGTAGAACTTGTTCAAGGCGTTGGCCAGGCGAGAGTTGTTGATGGAATGGGGGGCTTTAGGCTTGTAGTTGATCTGTTTAAGGCCCCTCCAGACAGAAGCAGAGTCGTTAGCTGAGAATTGTTGTTGTAATCTCTCAGAGTACAGGCGTTTAGCATTTCTCACCTCCTTACTAAAGCTGTACTTCCACTTTTTAAAACTGTCCTTATCCCCACTCTTAAACGCCTCCTGCTTTTCCATCCTTAGTCGTCTGAGTTTGGTTGTGAACCAGGGTTTGTCATTGTTATAACTCACTCTGGGGCATGATGGGATACAGCAGTCCTCACAGAAGCTGATGTACGACGTCACAGCCTCTGTAAACTCATCCAGTCTGTTGGATGCAGTCCTGAAAACATCCCAGTCAGTACACTCTAAGCATGCCCGAAGATCCTCCACAGCCGTACTGCTCCATTGCTTTGATTTCCTTACAACTGGTTTACAGAGCTTGAGTTTCTGTCTATATGCAGGAATCAGGTGGACCATGACGTGGTCACAGTGACCCAGTGCACCACGGGGGACAGCATGATAGGCATTTTTGACTGTTGTGTAACAGTGATCAAGAATATTCTCCCTGGTCGGGCATTTAAGTAATTGTCTGTATTTAGGGAGTTCGTGGCTGAGGTTTCCCCTGTTAAAGTCCCCGAGGATATAAAGAAATGAGTCGGGGTTTGCCCGCTCCACACACAGTATCTGGTCGGCAAGCATGCACTGTGCCTCCTGCAAGTTGGCTTGTGATGGAATGTAAACACCGACCAGATTGAATGAAGCAACCTCATGGTGAGATTAGAAAGGTCTACAGTTTATATAGAATTATTCCAGAATAGGAGAACTGTGTTTTTGAATCACTGTCACATCAGAACACCAGCCAATGTTAGTATAAAAACAGATACCTCCTCCATTCGTTTTCCAGGAAAGTTCCGTGTCGCGGAACAGAACAGAAAAGTTGGAAGCCCGCCAGCTGTAGCATCAAGTCCGGAATTAGTTCACATAACCACGTTTCAGTAAAGCACAGGACTGAAGATGAGTAAAAGTCTCTGTCCTTTCCTGCCAGTAGCTGAATTTCATCCTGTTTGTTGCACAGCGATCGCACATTGGAGAGATTTATTCCAGGTAACGGTATGCGTTGTCCACGTTTGCAGAGTCGTACGAGCACACCGGCACTCTTCCCTCTTTTGCTGCATTTCACTGTGTGAGCAAAGGTAGAGGCACCTTTGACTAGAATGTCCACTAGCTGCCATCATCGGCGCCATCTTGGTAGGCCATGAATAGCCTTTATTATTCAGAACAAGAATAGACTGGGGACTTTCTGAAGAAAGATCTTTGTTTCTGTAAATGTATCCCTTAATTCAAACCTACAATTGCTGATGCTCCAAATTCTCAATTAGTCTAAAGATGACCAGTTTTATTGCTTCTTTTGAACAGTTTGAAGCCAAATGTTTTAACGGTAGTATTACCCAAAAACATAATTTGAAAGGTTGAAATCAATGAAGTGGTCAGCTAAGGACATGTGAGGTATCTATTTCTCAAACTAGAGACTAGTTTAGATGTACATATGTGCTTTCCATATCTTTTTTTGTCCTTGTTAGAGCCAGTTGTCAACACAGTTTGGGTACAAGGAAAGAGGGATTTAATTTGAAGCAGTGTCTGTTCAGAATTCAGACTTATATTGCAACAGACGTTGTCTGGATGGCAGCGTATGTTGCTCCAAATCCTGTATATATTGTTCAGCATTACTGGTGCCTTTATAGATGTGCAGGTCACCCATGCCATGTGCACTAATATACTTCCATACCATAGCGGATACTGGCTTTTGAACTGTGCGCTGATATCAAGCCAGGGGACCGTGCATCCTTGATTCCCCAAAATAATTTCAAATGATGATTTGTCTGACCACAGGACAGTATTCCACTTTGACTCAGTCCATCTTATATGAGCTTAGGTCCAGAGAAGTTGGTGGCGGTTGTGGATCTTGTTTATATATGTTTTTCTTTGCATCCTAGGGTTTAATATTGCATTTGTGGATGCAGCAACATACTGTGATCACAGAATATAGATTTTGGAAGTGTTCCTCAGCCCATACAGTGATTTCCACTAGAGATTTGTGTATTTTTTAATGCAGTGACACCTGAGGGCACGATCCAATATTGTTTTTCTGCACAATGTGATTCTCAGATTGTTTTTGTGATATTATAGAGGACCAGAAACATTGTTGCACTATTTGCTGTCACAGTGGTAAACCCCTCTGACAGCCCATCCTCTCCAAAATGATCTTATTAACACTAAAAGCGCCAGAGCGAGCAAGTTTTACCCAGTGAAGATGAAAAAAATGATATCTTCGCTCTCGATCAAATTCCAGGACCCTGCTTTTTTTTACTATTCCTAAATATGTTTGTTTTATCACCCATTATTTTTAAGTTTTCAAAATCACAATGAGAAAAGTTGATTTAAGGCTATTTCATTCCTGTTTAATGTTAATTTGCGCGTTCAGACATTTTTATTCCTGCAATTTTTTTTTTCTATCAGCAGATGTCGCAAGGGCTCCCGTATACAAGTCTTCTGTTATTTAGAAAAAATACATCTTTAAAGTGTATAAATATAAATATAAATATATAGATCAGTGGTATTCAATTAAAATGTAGAAAGGTCCAGTTAGACCAAATTACTTCAAGCAAAGGTCCGGAACGTCTTATTTGTGTTATTCAGTGCCATACATATTGAAGTAGTCTAGTAGTTTTATGTATGTAGAAAGCAACGGTTTATTTTATTTGACTCAAGTAAAATAAATTGTACATTTCAATAATAATACATATAGCTGCAAGCAGCAATTTGGGTTACTCCACATCTCCACATCATTGGGGACAATTAGAAAATGTACAGACATGTGTACCGCACACGTACGCAAAATGCGGAAATGTTAAAGCAAATTTTAAGCTGCAGCAGACAGAGGGAGTGGAACCATGAACACTGAGTTTACAATCCGTACACTCTAACCACTGCCCCACCAGAGAAGTTAATAATTTGACTATTCCGGAATGTTTGGTATTTTTCGACTAGAAAATATACATGACTGAGTGACCCTAATAATAAAACCTACAATTATAATAGGATTACTCCTGACGGAATAACCCTAATAATATTCCATATGAAAATATTAAAAGTCCACTGAGTAGTCTAAAGTGTTTGATTGACACAGATATCTGGACAAACGTTCGAAAATACACGGTAGCGGGAGCTGAGCGAAATTATACAGGAAAGTTAAAATTGACAGATGCCAAACTAAAAGCATTCGTGGATCTTATTTATTTGAGAGGTGCTACTGGCAGTAAAAGCAAGAAACTCAATGATTATTGGTCGACCGAAATAAAAATAAAAAACTTTGAGATATCTGCGCATTGATGACCTCACTTACACCTATCAACCACCATATACAAACACAACGCACAGAACCTCTGGTTCCAACCACACAGACAGCTCCCCCAAGTCCCCAAATCCCCTTAAATAAGTCAGCGTGCAGAGACCATCCCCATGAATAATAAAACAGGGTCTGTAGCCCCCAACCCCCTGACCCAGTTCCTCCTTGTCAACTAAACAGACAGCTTAGATTGTGAAAATAAATTGTTCAGCAAGGCACATTTATCCTCTTCCCCTCTCGAATACCTGGGCTCCATCACAAACAAAGAGTCACTCCCAATTTCACACACACACAGATTGCAGCAATGCCATCAACGGCGTCAACCTGGAACACACAGAGAAGACATGTTGGACTGTCTAAGTCATTGAACAAAAAGGACATCCATCACCAACCCTAGGGTCAACCCAAGCCAATCAGTAGTGGCCAGAGCACCATGTAAAACCCTCCACTGGAGGTCCTCAGAACATTTAGGAGCAGAACATTTAGGAGCACCCTCCACTTATACCCAGCTATGCCCTCAGAGCTCAGAACCCCTTGCCACTGGTACCCATTAACTCCCAAACATCCCTGACCTTCACACAGAGGGAGTATAAAACCTTGCTTCCCACCTTCTCACAAGTACCCAGTTCCAGAGAGCTAAAAGACAGTATGCCCCCCAGACTCCCCTGCCAATCCCCAGTCTCTGCAGTCACTTGCAGTGGGGGGCCGCTCCCCCTGTGCCTGCCCGAATGCAATCTTCACAGAGTCTGACAGCGCATCCTGGACCTCCTCCATTAATTGCTCCAGTAGCCGGTGTGAATAAATGCCAGACTGGTGCGCCAACTCTTGGCTCTTCCACTCCAGGTTTTTGTAAATCCGCCAGCATCCGGATGCCCGCAGCCATCAATTGTCTATGCAAGGTTGCAGAAGAGACAAATCCAAAAGGATCAGCGAGTCCGGAAGATTTCAGCAACTTTCAGGCCTCACAGATGTCTGAGACCCCTGCCAGTGCCAGCCCCTGCAGTCTCATCAGGAAGAACTGTAGATCTAACCACAGACCACCAGTCCTCCTCAGCAGTGCGCAAGCTGGTTCCGTCCAACTGACACCCAGCCTTGACCACCCTCTCGGACTGGTAAATACTGCTGCCCACAGCCAATGGTGACCAGACCAGAAGAAGGCTACCAGCTTACGCTGTAAATCGGTCAACAGCCCGGCTGGGGGATTAAGAAGAACAAATTTATGCCATAGGGAAGACGCCACCAAGTTGTTGACGATCAACACCCATCCTCTGTACGACACCTGGGAGAGGAGACTCCACCACTTCGTCAACATAGCTACCATCGCTTGAGCCACCCCCTCTAAGGTTCTACATGACCCACCCCTCCAAACCAAAATACACCCCTAGAACCCTGAGTCCCTCATGACCCCATTCCAGTCCCACAGGAAGCCGAGGAGGCACTCAGTCCACACATGCCCCAGATAACAATGCCTCACTCTTACCCCAGTTTAACCTGGCAGATCAGTTTAAGCCTGTAAGCATGACTCTAGTGCCAGAACGTCCCTGTCATCTCTTAAAAAGACTGAGATGCCATCGGCACAAGCAGACACTGCCAACTCAGACCTCAAACAAGTGCTCCTACGTAATTCAGGTAAGTGAAACCAAATCCGCCCTGTTTTGCCCCAGCATCTCAGCCTCTGCCTTACCTATATTTTGTTCAAGCTTCTCCAACACTCTCCTAGACTCACAAGAGGAAAAAGCATGTTGTTGTTAAAAAAGCAGAATCTGCACTTTCCCAACATTTCAACACAGACTAAGAGACATAAAACGTCTTTCCACTGCCTCCATCTCTTCCAAACAATGCGGAAACTAGAGCAAAAAGCAGCATCCTGTAAGAGCTTTACATTACATGTCCAATATGGCGAATGTATGGTGCCCTTGTGCAACAGAGAGCAGAGCCATGGTAATATGATGGTCAGAAAACCCAACCGGTACTATTGAGGCTGACACCAGCCTATTACTTTGTTTGAACATATAAATACGATCTAAGCGAGAGGCACTAACCCTCCCCCCAACTACCTTCACCCAGGTATCTTGTCTGGGGGTGGGATGCTGTGTTCTCCAAACATACACCAAATCATATTGGGTCAAAACATCCTTCAGCACCCCTGCAAAGACTGGATGTGGCTCCTCGCCATTACGGTCCCTGGTAAAATCAATTGTGCAGTTCCAATTCCCCCCTAAAATTAACACCTCAGCCTGATCAATCAGTGCCAGCTTTTTACGTAAGCACCCCAAAAAAATGCCTTTTTTGCACCCTGTACTAGGTGCATAGACATTTATAGGAACCAACAGAACATTGTCAATCTCAGCCTTAACAACCAACATCCTGCCACTACACACTTCCTTGACAAAACAGAAATGGCTAGACCAATGGAGAACAAACATGCCACCCCTGCACCCACACCATGGCTCAGCGCCTTCCACCAGAGCCCCCATTCACATCGTCCACTGACCTAGCATCACCAACCACTCCAGTCCCTTCATCTCCAACAATCACTGTCCAATCTCCCACCACATCCTCTACGACCGACCCTACTACAACAACACTACCCACTGACACCAAAGCCCATGTACTAACAACACCAGCCGACACCAAGGGCTGCGCACCATCACTCAACTCAGCTACACCATCCATGGTACTAAGACCTTGCAAGGTTGGCTGCCCAAGACCAGAGCTACAACAGGCAACAACCGGCGAAAGAAAGACTGGACATATGCTTGGGATTTTGCGAGTATTTTATGACAGAATAGATACAGTGGGCATTTTGAGAGATATATTGCAGTTTTTTACCAAAAAACTGAAGCGACTAGTCGATAATGTTTATAATTATTTTATATTTTCAAACCAAAGCAACTTGTAGTTATTCTGAACCGAAATGTGTTTCCAAATCTAGTGTTAAACAGGCTATTTATAATATTTTACTTATCCTCTTCAATAAAAAACAAAAACATGTGTCACGTTTTTGATCGATTCAGACTATTTCACATTTTTCAAGAAGAATTAACATCAGTTTCAACATATGATATGTTGTCTTTATTGTATTCTATTTTGAATTAAAGGTTTAAAGGATTTGCACATCAGGGCATTCAGTTTTATGTGCATTTTACTCTTTTGAGAGTCCATCAGTAGATGTTCTATAGATATTAAACTGTCTACACACTTTCAACAAACTAAGGTGGATAAACAACGACTTCTTAAGATTTGGGTTAGGTTTAGAATAAACTTAATGGTATGGGTTAAGGATAGAAGTTAGGATATAGGTAAGGAATAGATTGTTAAAATGTTACTGTAGAGCATCTGCAGGCGCACATTTGGGACTCTAAAAAAATAAAGTTTTGCCCCAACTTTCAAATACTGTTTCAAACTACAACTACACACACTATTAACTGAACTTTTTATCAGAAGCAATTTGTTGTTGCTTGTCGGGTGAGCTGTCCATAAATACTTTAAATTATGTGTATTCACACAGCCTCTGTACATATTGGTATAAGAGGGGTGAATCCGAAAGCCCTCTGTCTTTGAAGTGATTATTGATTTGCAATATCCACGACAGCACACATCTGTCACACCCTGATCTGTTTTACCTGTCTGTGATTATCTCCACCCCCTGCCAGGTTTGCCCATCTTCCTCATTAACCCCAGGGTATATATTCCTGTGTTCTAGTTTGGCCTTTGCCAGTTTGGTTTGTTTCATCAAGACGACCAGTGGTTTTCCCTCTGCTCTGGTCTCTTGATGGTTCTTGTTTCCTAGACCTTTCTGCCTGCCCTGACTCTAAGCCTGCCTGCTGTCCTGTGCCTTTGCCCCACCTATCTTGATTGCTCCCCTCTGCCTGGCCTGACCTGTGCCAGACAAATCTGTAGTAGTTCTCACAAATATGTGGAGCAACTCACATATATGTAAAGCAAATCACAAATGCAATGCACAAATCTGTAAAATGCAGGTGACAAATGCTGTACATTCACAAAAATTTTATTTCAACTCAAAACATTCTTACATTTATTTGCTGATCACCTTTTGTTTTTGTGAAAACAACATCTAACATCTTGGCAGTGATTCTACCACTATTTTGTACAGTTGAGCTCAATACTTTGCATACCCTTGGAGAATTGTTAAGATATGTACCCTTATTAAAGAAAACATGAGTGAGCAGGCAAAAGTATTTGTCTGCCAGTATTTTCTGATAACATGCTGCATTCAACATGCACCGTGCCTTTAGCGATCACACCCCCCCAAAACATCAGTGAGGCACTACCAAGTATCGTCGTATTGTGCTAATTGAGACAACCCCACATTTTTTTCCAGAGCTGCCTGTATTTCTCCTGAGGTTACCTGTGGGTTTTTCTTTCTATCCCAAACAATTATTCTTTAATAATCTATCTATTTAATATTTCTTGGTCTACCTGACCTTGGCTTGCTGTCAAGAGATCCCCACATTTCCCACTTCTTGGTAAGTGATTGAACAGTACTGACTGGCAATTTCATGGCTTTGGATATCTTTTGATATCCTTTTCCATCTTTATAAAGTTCCATTATCATGTTACGCAGGACAGTTATTGTCTGCTACCATGGCTCAGTATCTAGCCTGCTCAGTGCATCCACGTGAGAGCTAACAAACTCATTGATTATTTATACACAGACACTAATTGAAATTTAAAAAGCCACTGGTGTGGGAAATTAACCTTTAATTGCCATGTTAACCTGTGTGTGTCTGTAACAAGGCAGTGTGAATATGGTTGGGATGTAAACTTTTGACTTTTGGATTTCTGTTATCATTATGATTTAAAAAGGAGCCAAACAACTATGTGATAATACATGGCTTCTTATGATCAATATCCTTCAGTAAAATAATTGTATTTGCATAATCAGTTATATTTTCTAAATTAATGCCAACATTTCACAATTGGGTATGCCAACTTTTGAGCACAGCTGTGTTTGTGACATGCTGTATATATTTGTTAATTGCCACTTACAAGTGTACAAAATGTTCTCCAACAGTCTTCCTCAGTATTCAAACAGGAATGGAAAGTACATTGGTGAAGTATGATTTAGCTTAATTGACTCGAATGTGCATTTAGGGGAATCCTTCACCAACCCACTTTTGCCTGAAAACCAATTACACCAATTTTATTTTGGATGCAATGTTGTGAGAACCAGCAAAATATTTAATATTATTACATTTTAACACCTTGTGACATATATTAAACAACCTAATCACAACCCCAAGTGATCTTGCAAAGACTCGTTAAGCATTTCACATTATGGTTTTGAAGGATAGTCACAGGTACCAGAATTTGAAATGGTTTACATTTTAGCAATCTTTTCCATGTACTGGTTCCCCATGTGAATTACTGTTGTTGGGATACAGCAGGTCTTAATACCTCTCCAAAAATAATTTATAATTTAAACTGACAGATTGACTGTCTTTGAATCTCAGGTCTATTTGCTAAGATGTTATGTAGTAAATATATTCTGTATTCAAGTAAGATCTAAAGGTATTTAAAAAAATGCTTTAGAGCACTTCATCTTACCCTACAAAAACTTTACAACATTTCTCGCATACATGAATAAGTTGCTCAATTTGCCAATATTGTATAATTGCAAAGTGCCATTTGGGGTGCGTAACTGAATGTTTGCGTTCCTGAATATCCAGTGACCCACATTAATATCCGGGAATGCCATTGTCTCGATAATACCTATTAGTAACAAACTTAACTCATCAAAGGAAGTACCATATTCATAGGAATTTGCTAGAATTCATGACATTTACATTTGTCCAAAAACTCAAACAAAAAACATAACAAAAAAAAAGATACAATAAATTTTCTAATGCTCTAGATATGATCTACATATTGTCCAACCAAAATAAATGTATAGATAGTAATTGTAGTGAACAGTTTGTTTCTGAGTGTAATGCGTGTTGTGAAAAGAAGGACCAAGGCGCGGAGAAACAGTCGCTGACTGTTTATTTCGGCACGAAATGTTCAGGAGGTTTAGCAAAGCCAACGGTCGTGCAACTTGCACAAGGACAATCATAACCAGCCTCTAGGGCCTGGGCTACCAAGACAGGAACTGGTACGAACACGTACCAGTTGACACGCAGACAAGTAACAATCACGGACACAGAGACGAGAAACACAAGGGCTTAAGTACGGAGTTAACAGGTAGCACCTGTAAGGAATCAGGGAAGGATGCGTTCACAGGACATGGGGAAAACAGGACACAACACACACGATGGCAACTAAAAGGCCGGCGACGTTGAACGCCGGAAGGCTACGCGAACAGGGGAGGTCCCGTCCTGTGACAGTACCGTGAAACTGAGTCTGATGTACTATTGGATTGTATTTGTTTAAGATGAAAATGAAAATACATTTGATATAAAACTAAAAGTAACCACATTAAAGAGTGGTCATGTATAACACCTGACTGCCTTGGTTCTTCTCAGGGGTATCACCTGCTTGCTTTCCGGTGTAGACCTGCATATTCCAAGTAATAATACTTGTATCACATACCAAAAATAGTTTGATTCCATATTTAGCAGTTGTGTAAGGCAATACATTGTCTTTGAATCCCCCTAAGACCGCCCCACCCAGAAAGACAACGAAACCAGCACAACATGACAAACATTTAGCATTTCAAGCTTACATGCCTGTGTCCTGGGCTTTTTGTTCACAAACAGCTTTGTGGTATCCTTCCAAGCCTAAGAAATTATTGAATCAACTGAAAATTACAGAAAGTCCTAGTTTGTCCAACTCATCCATGAAAGTTGAATAGTCATTAAAATTCTTAATCGAGATTGGAGGCCTTGGTCTACATCTTTATTGCACTGTTTTTATACTGGGAGTGGGAACTAGTTCCCGGTCTTTGAACAGCCTCCTTTTGACACTGATCCATTGAACTGCCGCACCTAGATGGACAATGCATATTGGCCTCTGAAAACAAATCACAACACAATCACATTAAGGAATAGCCATGACAAAAGATAAACACATGTTAAAATAACAACAGCATTGTTCAAAAGTAGTTTCCTCTTGGGTCTTCTTCCATGGAGCCCACTTTTGCTCAAAACGTGATGGATGGCTCAATCTGAAACTGACATACCTTCACCTTGGAGTTCATCTTGCGGCCACACCCAGTGAAGTTGGCTACAATTGCACGGACCTTCTTAATAATATTTGCAAGAACATCAAGCTGCTTGAAGATGCTCTTGTAGCCTTTAGCCTTACTATGCTTGTCTATTATTTTCGAATATCTTTGTAGAATAAGCAATAATTCATCTTCACATCTCCCACGCTTGACATACCAAAGGCACATGATAGTGTAAATGTTGCAGTAGCTTTTAATGTCAGCACTTTTAAAGAGGATTAAGTATTGTTTCAATGAGCTGTAAGGGTACCAACTAATCGGATCACTCCTGTACGTAAAAGGAAATGGACCAATGGTGTTCCTCAAAGTGGGTAACTTGACATTTAATGGGGTTAAGGAACATCCACATTCATTAATGCCCCCAAATATAACCTTCTCCATTTAGAAGGGGCTGTTGTAGGAGCTGCTGGTTTTTAGTCAGCTGTCAGTCAAAACCCATAGTGTACTGCATCTATTAATTATGTTGGTGATTTGCTGATTTAATTTGACCTGCAATAAAACCAAACACAAGATATTAGCCAATATGGTATCTGTTGATGTTTTAGTAATTTGCTATCCTTCCTGTGCTGTTTCAGTTGTTCTCAGTTACATTTAGTCATAGCTTTACAACAGTTGACACATTTAAAAACCTAAAGGTTTGTTTGTGTTTTAGGTACGATTCCCCTCCCTCTTCAGCAACGACTTGAAAGACCTGCTTAAGAACCTACTACAGGTGGACCTAACAAAGCGGTTTGGCAACCTGAAGAATGGGGTGAATGACATCAAGAATCACAAGTGGTTTTCTACAACAGACTGGATCACCATCTATGAGAGGAAAGTATGTCCCAGCTATTGCGTTTTACATGTATCCTCAGAAAGATTAAACCCCCTATGCAGTCTTAGTTTATTTTTAAATCATCACTACATCTTCAATAAGTCCCTGTGAAACAAATGAGAAGAAATATTACGTGTCAGTGTTCAGGTATTTCCATTGTGTTCACAACAGGAACATTTGTTCCTACACTGGGCTGTTATATTGCTATTATGTTATTCACATCACTTTCGTAAAAATTATGTTAAAGACAAACGTACCAAATTTTCCTATACACTTTTTTTATAAAATGTTTCCATGTGTTCATTTTAATTACCTAAAACCTTGTTTATCACATATATATATTTATTTTAACCACTCCCACACTCCTGTTCCTTTTGAGATGGAAGCTCCCTTCATACCAAAGTGCAGAGGACCAGGAGACACAAGCAACTTTGATGATTACGAAGAGGAGGACGTCTGTGTGTCGGACGCAGAAAAGTGTGCTAAAGAGTTTTTTGAATTCTAGCAACAGGGATGACATGCATTGGTATTTCAAACTGGTTTGGTGAAACATTTGCCGTCCTTAAGAAGACTGTTAGCTAAATGACACGTGGTTATTAATGCATAATGGAATTATCAATCAAAATATAACCTATATCTCATTAGAGATATTTACATTACATTTAAATTACATGTAAATGTCAATACAATAAAAAGTCCAAAATAATCGTGGCCTTGTTTGATTAAGTGGTCTGGACCAAAGCCTGCCACACATGTGCCATGCAGCATGAGTTTAAATATGGTCCACTGCTCTATCAGGAACACCTCTCCCCTCTATCTTTCCACACTTCTGTAAAAATAAAGCATAGCAAAATCTTCTGGAGAAATGTACAAAACATTCTTGGTACATAGTTGATATCATTGATACAAGTGGGGAGAACAAGTACTTGATCCACTGCCGATTTTGCAGGTTTTCCTACTTACAAAGCATTTAGAGGTCTGTAATTTTTATCATAGGTACACTTCAACTGAGAGAGACGGAATCTAAAACAAAAATCCAGAAAATCACATTGTATGATTTTTAAGTAATTAATTTGCATTTTATTGCATTGACCTTACTACATTACATGACAGTGTTTGATACATCAGAAAAGCTGAACTTAATATTCGGTACAGAAATCTTTGTTTGCAATTACAGAGATCATACATTTCCTGTAGTTCTTGACCAGGTTTGCACACACTGCAGCTCCAGATCCTTCAGGTTTCTGGGCTGTCGCTGGGCAATACGGACTTTCAGCTCCCTCCAAAGATTTTCTATTGGGTTCAGGTCTGGAGACTGGCTAGGCCACTCCACGACCTTGAGATGCTTCTTATGGAGCCACTCCGTAGTTGCCCTGGCTGTGTGTTTTGAATCGTTGTCATGCTGGAAGACCCAGCCACGACCCATCTTCAATGCTCTTACTGAGGGAAGGAGGTTGTTGGCCAAGATCTCATGATACATGGCCCCATCCATCCTCCTCTCAATGTGGTGCAGTCGTACTGTCCCCTTTGCAGAAAAGCATCCCCAAAGAATGATGTTTCCACCTCCATGATTCACGGTTGTGAAGGTGTTCTTGGGGTTATACTCATCCTTCTTCTTCCTCCAAACACGGTGAGTGGAGTTTAGACCAAAAAGCTCTATTTTTGTCTCATCAGACCATATGACCTTCTCCCATTCCTCCTCTGGATCATCCAGATGGTCATTAGCAAACTTCAGACGGGCCTGGACATGCGCTGGCTTGAGCCGGGGGACCTTGCGTGCGCTGCAGGATTTTAATCCATGACTGTGTTGTGTGTTACTAATGGTTTTCTTTGAGACTGTGGTCCCAGCTCTCTCGACCAGGTCCTGTTGTGTAGTTTTGGGCTGATCCCTCACCTTCCTCATGATTATTGATGCCCCACAAGGTGAGGTCTTGCATGGAGCCCCAGACCGAGGGTGATTGACCGTCATCTTGAACTTCTTCCATTTTCCAGTTGTTGCCTTCTCACCAAGCTGCTTGCCTATTGTCCTGTAGCCCATCCCAGCCTTCTGCAGGTCTATTTTTATCCCTGCTGTCCTTACACAGCTCTCTGGTCTTGGCCATTGTGGAGAGGTTGGTCTGTTTGATTGAGTGTGTGGACAGGTGTCTTTTCTATAGGTAGCGAGTTCAAACAGGTGCAGTTAATACAGGTAATGAGTGGAGAACAGCAGGGCTTAAAGAATAGCAGGTCTGTGAGACATGGAATTCTTACTGGTTGGTAGGTGATCAAATACTTATGTCATGCAATAAAATGCAAATGAATTACTCAAAAATCAAACATTTTTGTTTTATATTTCATCTCTCACAGGTGACGTGTACCTATGATAAAAATTACAGATCTATACATGCTTTGTAAGTAGGAAAACCTGCAAAATCGGCAGTGTATCAAATACTTGTTCTCCCCACTGTACGTTGTAAGATGTCAATTACCTTTCGGACAACATAAGGACTTTTTCCTACTTGTCATCCTTATTTGTATTTGGTATAAATGTTATACAGTGTTTCAAAGCAAGTAAACACTAACTTCCCAAATAAATAGTTTTGCACCATTTTCTCAGTGGCCTAAGACTTTAGCACAGCACTGTATTCAAACACGATCATCCATAACATTAAGACCACTGACAGGTGAAGTGAATAACACTGATAATCTCGTCATCATGGGATATCAGTGAGTGGGATATATTAGGCAGCAGGTGAAAATCTTGTCTTCAAAGTCGAAGTGTTAAAAGCAGGATAGGCCAAGCATAAGGATCAAAGCGACTTTGGCAGGGGCCAAACTGAGAATTGCTTGACGACTGAGTAACTCCAAAACTGCAGCCCTTGTGGGGTGTTCTCGGTCTGCTGTGCTCAGTACCTATTAAAAGTCCATGGAAGGAAAAGCGATGAGTTGGCGACAGGGTCATTGATGCACGTGGGGAGCAAAGGCTGGCCCGTGGAGTCTGATCCAACAAACATGCTACTGTAGCTCAAATTGCTGAAGTTGACGTTGGTTCTGATAGAAAAATTTCAGAACAAACACAGTAATGCATATTGGGCTGCGTAGCCACAAACCAGTCAGGGTGCCCATGCTGACCCCTGTACACTGCCAAAAGTACCTACATGTTGGATCACGAAGCTAAGGAAGGAAGTGGCCTTGTCTAATGATTAACATTTTCTTTTACATCACGTAGTTGGCCAGGTGCGTGTGCGTGCTTACCTGGAGAACACATGGCTCCAGGATGCACTAGGGGAAGAAGGCAAAGCGGTGGAGGTAGCGTGATGCTTTTGGAAATATTCTGCTGGGAAACCTTTGGTCCTGCCTTTCATGTGGATGTTACTTGGACACGTAGCTTCTACCTAAGTATTGATGCAGTCTATGTACACCCTTTCATGGAAACAATATTCCTTGATAGCATTCGTTTTTTTCAGCAGGATAATGCAACCTGCCACAAAGCAAAAGTGGTTCAGGAATGGTTTGAGGAACAAAACAACAGTTCAATGTGTTGACTTGGCATCCAAATCCCCCAAATTTAATCAGTGGGATGTGCTGGACAAACAACTCCAATCCATGGAGGCCCCCCCTAAAAATGTACAGGACTTAAAGGATCTGCTGCTAACATTCACAGTACACCATCAGAGGTTTAGTGGAGTCCATGCCTCAACGGGTCAGGGCTGTTTTGATGGCAAAACAGGGACCAACACAATATTAGACAGGTGTATATGTCGTGCCTGATTGGTGTATATAAATATGCAATCCTCAAACAAATTAAAGGAACGTCTAAATCATGAATGAAATATATTAAAGATCAAAATCTTTACTGTACATTGTGTAATTCATTGAGAACCAAATTAATTAGCAACAGTCAAGGGAATCCAAAATCACTAAACGATTGAGGGCTGGATTCAAACTCAATGTAAACAATTTAAATCACAGGATGTTCTAACTTGTAGGAACTTTTTTTGAAATATGTGAAAATATATAAATAATAAAAAAACTGAAATGTAATTTACATCATTAATAATAATAATATTATTAGTCTTATATTTCGCTGATCTGGGACCCAAAGCCACTTTACATTTGATATAAAACATCCTAGGAGAGTGGACAATAAACATACAATTGAAAAGAAAAGGACTCAGACATGACACTGGAAATAAGGGAATTGTCAGTCGCTGTGGGTAAGCTTTTTTTGAACAGATCAGGGTTGTTCCAGTGAATGGAGATGGTAACAGATTCAGAGTCACAGATTGATTGTGGTTCCAAAGCCTTGGAGCAGCCCTAGAGAAAGCCCTAGAGAAGGCTTGGAACTGGGGATGATGAGGTGACTGGCCGTCGCAGAGCGCATTAACCTAGAGCAGTGGTTCTCAACCTTTTTTGGGCCAGCGCCCCCCTAGCCATTATCCAGGTCCCTTACCGCCCGCCATCAAATAAGCTGTTTTCCCTGTTATTTTCTTTACCCCGATGTTACTCTGGGCTTGGGCATGCCACTTCCCATATTACCACAGTTCTAACCATTGCGCACACCTGCCATCTATCCTCTCATCAGCACCACTCCATTTAGTCCCAGTATTCACTACACTGCTTGCCAGTTATACACCATTCTTTGTCGTGAGTATGCTCACTAGAAACAAGGTGCGCGTAATCTTGCATCTGCGTTATTTGAGTGTTTTTTTCCGTTGTCGGTCTCAGCTCTAGTTCCTTTTTTGATTCCCGGATGCTTTTCCTGGCAAAAAGACTGCTGATGGTGCTCCTACCATGCTTCTCTTTCATGGCCTGGAAGAAGGGATGCTCCTCGTTAGCTTTGTCAGGGTAGATCTTTGCAGGAGGCTTCATCAGATTGGAAGGTTTCATCGCCTCGTTTGAAAATACTTGTTCTCACAACAAACAAATTGGAAGTTGTGCATTGTTTGGCGAAGTTACAAAGACATGACTAAGATATTCAATAGAATACTGACAGCATTTATTTTGTTCTGTGACATTTTTCTTATGTTGCTTACTTATTTGCCTGAGTCACATAGCGGTAAGTGGCAGAATTAATTTGGCAGATTTTGTAATGTTAGTTTGGTTTAAAAATATTTTTTACCAGACAAAATAAACCTCCCTCATGTTCCATGTTTTGTGGTTTTGCATTTTATTTTATTCATAGACATAGATTAATAATATTAATGTTTAATGTAGACCTAAAAATTCACGACAAGAACAATTTATAACGCTGCAGAGCGGTGTGTCTTCGGAAATCAAACCGGCTGATGGCGTTGTTGTAATCCGCTTGGCAGGTGTCTGGTCGTAGAATATTGTTTATGTTTTATTTAATATGCTAGTTTGTGTTCATATGCTTTGGCAACAATTTATGCAGTCATGTCAACAATGCCACTTGTACTGAATAGTGTTTTAATGTGCAGGGGAAGTCCGACAACGGAATATTCCTCTTGTAAATGTATCGCCACGGTTATAACAAGACTACCTTCCCCAGATAATTGAACGTTTTTAAGAGAAATACATTATTCCAAGAAAAAGAGCGTCCAGAGTTTACATAGTAAACGCACATTGTTTTGCAGAGGATACTGTTCTCATGAAGGCAGCAAGGAGCTGTGCCACAAGAACCTGACAAACACTGAAAGGAAGAGGTGTTACGATACACCGTCTCATCAAATTGCAGTGGCGTAAACTAGAACCTTTAATGTTGCAGACCACAAGTTGGTTAAACTTTAAACCGTATAAACTCGCCCTAAAACCAACAACCCCCCAAATGAACCCAACGCCCCCCGTTTTGAGATAATGCTTCCAGTGCCCACCTTCAACCTCTGAACGCCCCTGTTGAGAACCACTGACCTAGAGGGTTAGTATTGGGGAATACAATCTGAGAGGGAAAGTGGAGAAAGCTGATGGAGGGCTTTATAGGTGAGAATAAATATGTCAATGCGCTGAGGTACAGGGAGGCAGTGAAGTTCCAGGAGGATAGGGGTGATGTGCTGGCGTGGGTGAGGTGTCTGGCTGCTGAATTTCTTCTGGTCTCCTCACAGATGTTCACAGTATGCATCCAAGTTTAGTTTGGAGTATTGTGGCATCTTGTGGTTTCTTTTTGAAATACATTTAAAAACATGTTTTTGCTGCATCATAATGGGGTGTTATGTGTAGATTGATGGCAAAAATAATACAATTTAAGTCTATAACAAAATCTGGATAAAGTGAAGGGGTCCAAATATGTTCCAATGCCGCTGTACATTACAGTGTTTTCTTTCTTGCGAAGATAATGGCACTAAGCACTTTTTCTTAAATGTTTTATGAGATTGGAACATATTTAGAAGGAACCCTGAACAATTTCTCCATGCAGTATATATCAGATGTCTCCAAACCTGGTCCTGGAAAAGTGCTGTCCTGGTTTTCACTCCAACCCCATGTATATGCAGCTTCATTCAGTTATTATCAGTCTACTAATTCAAGTCAGATGTGCTTGATTAGGGTTGGAGAGAAAAACACCTGTACACTAGCTTGCCAGGAGCAGGGTATATATTCAGTCCACAAATGTATGTGTGTTACTTCCTGGCAGGTGCCAGTGAGATCCAACTGCCTTTCTCCCTCCTTTGGTTCACAGACACTTGTTTTGTTGGTTATGGCCCTGATAATTGTTAATACTTAAGTTCCTCCTTTCCCAGTGTAGCTTGTTGGTCTTTGTTTGGCATATGCCTTATGTTTCAGTTGTTCAGTTGTCTTATTTTTTATGTGTCATTTGGTTATTGTTTAAGTTCTTTTATTAAATCTCCTCCATTCTACAATGCACTTATGGACTGCCCACAGCAACCACAGGTTTTTGATTGGATTCAAGCCTGTACATGGCTATAAATAATAACAATTAACCCTTTTTTTGTTGATGTTGATTTGTGCTTATTGATGGAATGTTACTGGAAATGAGACAACATTTCAGCCAACTGGGATAGTATCACGTTTTTGGCAAAGAAAAAAAATGTCTTAGGCAATATAAGGACTTTACCTAAATGTTCTGGTACTTGATAAAGATCATGATGTTGTTGACGTTAACCATTGTCCTTTGTTTCTAAATTTGTATCATTAATATGAATAAAATGAATAAAAATACAACCTAGCTAAGTATTTGCATTATACATTTAGAGTAAATTTTCTTTGGATTGCTGGTATCTTCCCAAACACATTTCTATATGTTACAGTTTAGAAATACAGCTAATGCTCTAATCCAAAGCAAGTTACATTATTGATTAGATGCACATGTTGTCAATAACATTACATTTAATTGAAATTATTGTTATAGGTAAGAAAGATGAACCAGTAGGAAGCTGGGGATGATTAGGCATCCATTATGATTGTTTAATTGAAACTGTTGCCAGAACACCGGGATTAACATTAAATAGTGCAAAGATGCCTCCCACTAGCTTGTTTGTCCACCCTCAGCTGTTTCACATTTGAAAAGGGAAAACATTTGTCTTCTAAGACGTAACCTAAACAACCAGGTGAGGGTAGACCTAACCAATTAGTGACCTAATTAATCAATCAAGTACAAGGTGAAAGCGAAAACCTGCAGACACTCAGCCCTCCGTGGAACCGGTTTGACACCCCTGGTTTAATGCAACACATCAAGCCTTTTCTTTTGTACCACATGTACCATACCTTTAGCTTGTTCCTTTGTTTTGACCACCTCTCTTAGCCTTCATACCTTTGTATTTGCTATATTTTTCTGAAAATGTACTGACTTTCTATGCCTGGGCTTTGACTTTGACTGTTTTCGGTTTTGGACTCTATTCGTGCTCTGTGCTTGGGTCTGCAACCTGTTTTGGGTTTTGCAGCAATATGTTTTTGTGTGTTGAAGCTGACAACATTTGCAAATTATATTGGAGGTCAATTGTCTTGCCCCATGTTTTCTACTACATACTGATTAATCAATCAGTTTATTTATATAGCACAATTTATGAATAAAAGCAATTCAATTTACAGAAGATAGTAAGGACATTAAAAGAAAAATACAATTTTAACAGTTTGATTAAAACAGACATGGAACAATTTAACGTGTACAGATTAAAATAATAAAATAAAGAGATAAAAGGTTAAAGGTGAAATTTAGAAGGATTTTTAAAAAGTAATGAACATTTAAAAAGTCTGGTATAGGAATTCCATGTGGCTTTTAAAGTATCTATTAAAGCTATAGGGCACATTGTGAGGTCAAGCCCTCAGTCATAAGCACGTGAAAACATAAGTGTTTTTAAACCCGACTTGAAAATGGATAGGTTTGGGGCATGTCTAAGACCTTCTGGTAGCTTGTTCCAGTTGTGTGCCGCATAGCTACTAAATGCCGCTTTGCCATGTTTAGTTTGGACTCTGGGCTCTACTAGCTGGCCTGAATTCATAGATCTTAAAGGCCTGCTTGGTTGATATTCTTCTAACATATCCGATAAGTATTCAGGCCCTAAACCATTCAGTGATTTATAGACTAAACCTTAAATCACTTTAAAATCTATTCTATAACTGACTGGAAGCCAATGCAAACATTTAAGAATCGGAGTAATGTGTTCGGTTCTCTTGGTCCCGGTTAGCATTCTGGCTGGAGCATTTTTAATGAGCTGCAGCTTTTTTACAGTATTTTTTGGAAGTCCAGTTAAGAGCCCATTACATTAGTCAATTATACTAGAGATGAATGCATGGATAAGCTTTTCTTGGTCTTTACGGGACAACATGCCATATATATTTGAGTATCATCTGCGTAGCTATGGTAGTTGATGTTGTTCTGTAGAATTTGGCCCAGAGGTAGCATATAGAGAATGAAGAGAAGCGGTCCCAGAACTGATCCCTGGGGAAAGTTGACAAAGTGTCAAATGCAGCACTGAGATCTAATCGAATATTCAGCCGTATATCATTCAGAACTTTAATCAGAGCCGTTTCAGTACTTTGGTGAGGTCGGAAGCCTGACTGAAATTTGTCTATGAGACCATTTGAGTTCTCAAAGTTGCTGAGTTGATTAAAGACAACCCTCTCAATGATCCACTACTGATTTATTCATTAAAGAAATTAGTTTTGTGATTATGCATTTCAATTTCATGTTTAAAAGATACGAGTAAGGGTATTTTCTGTGAATTATTTTTAATTTCACATTTGATTTGACAGGTTATTTTAACAAGCCCTTAGAATACACCCATTTTACCACCCAGCTTTGTATGTTTCATTGATCAGAGCTGAAAATCATAGTTTGGGAACCTGAACAATATCATCAACATAAAAGTATGTTATTCAGGTAAATTATCTGTCATATAGTGTTTCCTGGTATCTTTGTGTTTTGGCGTTGACTCCTGGGTTACTTTTTACAGTTTTGCTTGAGGCTTTCTGCGTACAGTGCCTGTGATGTTCCCTGAAGGATTGTCCAGTGGCAAAAGAACCTTGAAGGAGAAGTTAGTGCATTAACTAGACATCAAAACAGGGGTAGTCACTGAGTTTAACCTAATTTAGTAGTTGTTTGGAAATGCCAATATATATTGTAGTTATATGTTTTAAAGTTAAACTGTTTTAAAAGTTTCCAAGCTTACAATTTCTTGGAAAAACCGGCAAATGGAAAAACATTTTCCTCAAATGCCATATTTCCTGATGCAACTTACTTCATTATGGTTGTTGAGCCCCATCTTAGACATGTCGATGTTGAAGTAATGTTGGTTAGGCATGACAATCTCAATCTCCTCAACCTGAAACAGTCACCATGATAATAAGATTACATAGATTACACTATGTAGCAATGATAAAATAAATCATGTGCGGATATGACAGTGCCATGTGACAAGTGACCTTGTGTAGAGAGAAAGAAGAAGTGGGCCACAGACCCACTCCGTGCAACCTGGTAGGTGCGACCTAGCAGGTAGGATGCAAACCAAGAGTGGCAAGAACCTGAGAACCACTGCTATGGGGGTGTGGGAAGGAAGAATCTGGTGGATCACAGGGTCAAATGCAGGGGAAAGAACAAGGAGGATTAAAACAGAGGAAAGAGAGTTTGTCCAGAGCATTGTTCTGGGTCAGATAAGAAGAGATTTAGTTACAAACATCCTGCTCAAGAAGTTCAGAAAGAAAAGAAAGGTTACAAGTTGTTAGCTTTGGACATCAGAGGGATTAGGAGTTGGTTTATGAAGTCAGAGGGAGAACAGGCAGTGGATAGTGAGGAGTTGATGAAGAAAGCAAGGTAAGGTAAAAGGTATGACCTGTAGAAGGGATAGGGTCAAATTGTCGTATGCCCAAACATCACTAGAAGCAGGATTTTGTCTGAAGAGAGGGGAGAGAAAGAAGTCAAGGAATTAGGTAGTTTACTTACCTGTTCGAGTGAAAGAATATCGCATTCAACCTTCATATTGAAATGGCTGGCAATCAGAATCAGAATCAAAAAAACTTTATTGTCAAGTACATTTACACATACAAGGAATTTTCTTTGGTGCTATGGTGCATGACAGAAAAAACACAGTAAGTGGTATGAGGTTATAAAAGTAAATATAAAATGTGCAAACATTTACTTAGCTAAGTTAAAGTGCAATGTGCATGAAGGGAGTCCAGATAAGTGCATTAATGTAATACATTATGTAAAATTTAAGTTAAGTTATGGGGCAGAGTGTCAATGTCAGTGGGGGTCATCTGGACTTGTTGAGGAGGCCAGCTGCCGATGGGAAAAAACTGTTTTTGTGGCGGGAGGTGTTGGTCCCAATGGACCTTAGCCTCCTGCCACATGGGAGTGGCTGAAACAGTTTGTGTCCAGGGTGGGAGGGATCAGCCACAATCTTTCCAGTGCGCCTCAGGGTCCTGGTGGTGTACAGGTCCTTGACGGATGACAGATTGCAACCAATCACCTTCTCTGCAGATCAAATGGCTCACTGCAGTCTGCTCTTGTCCTTGGCAGTGGCAACAGCGTTACAGATGGTGATGGAGGAGGTGAGGATGGACTCAATGATGGCTGTGTAGAAGTGCACCATCATTGTCTTTGGCAGGTTGAACTTCTTCAGCTGCCGTAGGAAGTACATCCTCTGCTGTGCTTTTTTGGTAATGAAGGTGATGTTTTGCTCCCACTTGAGGTCCTGGGTGATCGTGTTGCCCAGGAAGCGGAAGGACTCTGCAATAGTGACTGGGGAGTCATACAGGGTGATGGGGGAGGGTGGGGCTTGGTTCTTCCTAAAATCCACAACCATCTCCACTGTCTTCAGAGCGTTGAGCTCCAAATTGTTCTGTCTGCACCAGTTCACCAGGTGGTCAATCTCCCACCTGTAGGTGGTCTCATCCGCACCAGAGATGAGCCCAATGAAGGTGGTGTCATCCGCAAACTTAAGGACTTTAACGGATTGATGACTGGAAGTGCAGCAGTTGGTGTACAGGGAGAAGAGCAGAGGGGAAAAGACGCAGCCCTGAGGGGATCCAGTGCTGATGATCCAGGGATTGGAGACATGTTTCCCCAGCTTCACGCGCTGCCTCCTGTCAGACAGGAAGTCAGTGATCCACCTGCGGGTGGATTCAGGCACTTGCAGCTGGGAGAGCTTGTCCTGCATCAGCGCTGGAATTATTGTATTAAAGGCAGAGCTAAAGGATAGGGAGGATTTAGGAAAATAAAAAGGTGACAAAGAGTTTCCTGGGGTGAGAGCCAGATGCCTGATATTGAGAGTGGTAGAAACTGGCTTCAGCAGCAGAAACAAAGGATTAGAAGGTAAAGAGAAGCAAATAAAAGGATGTCAGGTCCTCTGGAAGTGTTGTTTTATTCCACTTTTGCTCGGCTGGCCACAGCCCTGTTCTGTTAGCTATCAGTGAGTCAGTCAGCCATGGAGAGGAAAGGGGGGCTGGCTGAGAAGACATGGAACATAGGTTGTTGAAAAAGGTGGAAAGAGCGCAGAGTAGGGTTGAGGAGGCAGACCCAGAGACAAGAAGTAAAAGGAGTTGGTAGAAGGGAGAGATGATAAAATAGAAGAGGGAAAAGTAGAGGGAGAGAGGGAACAGAGATTGCGACGATGCATTACAATCTGGAAAAGAGTTGAGTTAGCAGGGTTAGAAGACAGAGAGAGAAAGAATGAAACAAAGAAGTGATCAGAGAACAGGATTGACGTTGCGGTAAGATCAACTGGTTTACAGCATCTTGTGAGGATAAGATTAAGCACATTGCCTGCCTTGGGCATGGTACAGGACTGGGAGAGGGGGAGGTCAAAGGAGAAAGAGTGGACAATGAGATGATGTTGACAGAAATAAATCAGGTGTATAAAGACAGGTGTTGGAGGGTTAAAGTCACATATTACTGTGAGTGGTGAGCCATCCTCTGGAAATATGCTTAACAAGGTGTCAAGCTCATTAAGGAACTCTCCTAAATCCCCTGGTGAAAAATAGATGACAAGAATGTAATGGTTAATTTAGGATATGGAAAGGTTGGAAAGACAGCCAATTTCCAATTTGAAAATAGAAGAATACCTGTTGCATTGTCCGTTGACCTGATGTTCTCAGGTTTGAGAGAACACAGAACACAGTTAGATGAAGAATAAGCAGCAGAGGTAGCTGTATTTTCTGTGGTTTGTCAGAGCCAAAAAGTCAAATAATTGAAGGGCAGCATAGGCTAAGATGAAGTCGGCTTTGTTGACAGCAGATTGGTAATTCCAGAAGATGCCATAAACCAGGGATTTCACATGGGTTGTACATACAGTAGGTTAAAAGGGTTTGCATGCCACAGGGTCTTTATTTCACCAACAACACAGCCACGTACAAGATGGCCGCTGTCAACTGCCACTGGACAACCACAGGCACTGAAATACTAGGTGCTAATGCTTTAATGCTAATTGCCAGCAACAAAGAGACACTCAGTCTCAACAGATTTGCAAGAGGTATAGTCAGGGAGGTAGTTAAGGTCATACCCCTAGTAATACAGGGACCAGAACAGAGATGAAGAACTGAGTGTTGTGAATATTTTAGTAAAGATTAGATAGCACACCGGGCCTGTGGGGGTAAGCTCAAGAGATGAAGGCAAGGACATAGAATGTATAGGAAGACAGGTTTATTGCCTTTTAGCTGGACCCCCTGATGCGGACAATGAAGAGGAAAAGTAAACGAGAGCTAGCAGAGGTTTCCTATCAGATCTCCTGGCGCCAGCCCCCCCCCCCCCGTCTGCCTCCGAGGTCACCAGATGGCCCCACGGTCAGAGATGGGGTCGGCAAGATGGGACATGTCCTCCCAGGAAGCACACTCAACAAATTCTATCCAATGACTGAGGGGTGGGAGGAGCTGTATAAAACTGTGTCCAATTTGAACGGGCGGCAGATCTTCTTGGCTGTATTGTGGGGAACAATCCTGCCTCCAGACATGTCCCATATTGAAAACATTTGGGGATAAAAAGAATACGACAGAAAAGAGCCCGAAATGTGGAGCAGCAATTATATATCAAGCAAGAATGGGAATACGTTTCACTTTCACAACTGCAGCAATTGGTCTCCTAAATTCCCAAAAGTATTGTAAAAAGAATAGGCGTTGCCCTGTTGCAACTTTTTTGAAATGTGTTGCTGGCATCATATTCGAAATGAGCATGTATTTTTCCAAAAACAATAACATTTCTCAGTTTAAAAATGTGTTTTGTTGTCTTTGTACTATTTTCAATTACATGTTGGAATACATAATTTGCACATCATTTCATTTAGTTTTTATTTGCATTTTACGCAGTGTCCCAACTTATTTTGAAACTTATTTGGGTTGTATAACAAATATATGTAACACCCCTGAAGTTACAAATCATGTTAAACTCTTGAGCTGGAACAAGCAAAAACACTTGACAAAGTAGTAATTGCAGATTCAAATACTTCTAACTAACATAATAGTCTTTACACAAATATTTAAAGAAAACAAAAATCCAACTAAAGAGCCATAATGGTTATAGTGTGTCTCGAAGATTCTGGCATTCTAGAATTTTGGCGACTGGTTGTAAAAGCGATGCTGTTAAGCTAAAAGCCTTACGTGTGGAAAAAACAAGGTAACCCTTATCACCATCCTCACAATGACGCGATTTTGATCTATACCAGTGGTATGGCCCGGAGGCGCCATTTGTCATACGCTGTGATTTTCCCATTTTCTATTTATTATGCATAACATAACGTGTGATTTAAGCATGCCCTAAAAAAATTGAGCATTTATGAGTTTCATATTTAATGGCTCCCCTTAATGTAATACTTTCTGCAACCTTCTTTTCTCAAGATAGCATAGCTGAAGCTTCTCCTATACTGGGTAATGAGCTAGGGGAATGCATGGCATTGGATCTAAGACCTTTTCTCCTCACAAAATCGTTTTAGGTCCTTCAGAGGTCCATACTTCTGTGGTCAGTGCACTGTTTTTGTGTACATTTTGAGGTGTGCTTTGGATCATTGCTTTAGTTGCTTGATCATGCAAATTGGAATTTTCAATGTTTTTTTCTTAGTGATTTGTTGTGCAGCTGTTGTAGCTGTTGTTGCACATCCTTACTGTATTCTCAGGTCTTTCCCATAGTAAAGCATAACTATGGTAATTTGGACTGTGTGTCAACTGGTGAAACAGAAAGTCATGCCTTAACGCTTTAGTGATAATAACAATTATGGCTCATGTGTCATGCCCTGGCTGCGTGCCCCTGGCCATTTCAGGGCAAGACTCTTAGTGAGGCCTCTAGCCCTCTCTATGCCGCTGTGGGCTCCCCAGTCAGAGCAGCTGCATTCAGTTGACTCTGATTGGGGAGCCTACTTAGGTTAGTTTTCCAGCCACACCCGGTGTGGTTTATTGTTTGTGCTTGTTTCAACAGCTCACGGTTTGTCTCTGTTTAACTCCCATTTCATGTGAATACGCTACACGTTATTTGTACTTTGTTTTATGTTAGTTTCAAACCTTTCATTTTACGTTGACAGTTTCGTGTAGTTTGTACTTGTTTGTTTTGTGGATTAAATACACCTTTTATTTATAAAATGTCTGCATATGGTTCCGCCGCACACCACAGCCGTGACAGAATAAACCACCATCAAGAACCAGCAGCATTCGACGAGCAGCGTCGGTGGAGAGAGAAGTACACCTGGTTGGGGGACTGGGGATCTGACTCTCTCCTCTAACGATTCAGGGGCGGAATACGAGGACTGGGATCTTCCTGATGATGATCCAGGCTGGGGTGTCAACAGGGGGTGGACAAGTCCACCTTCAACCCGAGTTCCATGGGTTACCTCGCCACCCAGATTGGCCCCATCCCAGGGTCGCCCCCCAAATGTTTTTTTGGGGGGGCCTATCAGGGCTACCTGGGGTGCCATGGCTGGTACCTGAGGGGAGATCCAGCCAGTCCGGGTATCTGTCCCTTTCTGCGCTGACCGCGGGCTCCCGCCTGTCTCCCTGGGAAGGGAGCAGGCTAGCCAGGCATCCCGGGTTGGGGCCTGGTAAACAGGCAGCCCGTGGGAAAGCGCCTGCTCGTCGCACCACCGGTGCCAAGGGTCCTGGGAAGCGCACAGCTGTTGCTCCAGGGCCCTCCAGGAATAACACCGGTGCCAGAGCACCTCTCCACGACCGGTCCACGTCCCAGCACCTGCTCCACGTCCGGCCCTCGTCCCGGCACATGCTCCACGACCGCCCCACGTCCCAGCACCTGCTTCACGTCAGACCCTCGTCTCGGCACCTGCTCCACGACCGGTCCACGTCACCGCACCTGCTCCACGTCCGGCCCTCGTCCCGGCACATGCTCCACGACCGCCCCACGTCCCAGCACCTGCTTCACGTCAGACCCTCGTCTCGGCACCTGCTCCACGACCGGTCCACGTCCCAGCACCTGCCCCACGTCAGACCATGGTGGTTCCGGCTCCAGCCCGGAGACACATTCCGGCTTCAGCCACACGGGTCAGTCTCCCGTGTCCTGCCCCCAGGGTCAGCTTCCCGTGTCCTGCCCCCAGGGTCAGTCTCCCGTGTCCTGCCCCGAGGGCCAGCTTCCCACTCCCTGCCCCGAGGGCCACGGTCCCGCTCCCTGCCCCCAGGGCCAGGTTGCAGTGCCCAGCTGAGACGCCGCCGGTGATGTGCCCAGCTGTGACGCCGCCGGTGATGTGCCCAGCTGTGACGCCGCCGGTGATGTGCCCAGCTGTGACGCCGCCCCTGATGTGCCCAGCTGTGACGCCGCCCCTGATGTGCCCAGCTGTGACGCCGCCCCTGATGTGCCCAGTTGTGACGCCGCACCCGGTGTGGTTTATTGTTTGTGCTTGTCTCAACAGCTCACGGTTTGTCTCTGTTTAACTCCCATTTCATGTGAATACGCTACACGTTATTTGTACTTTGTTTTATGTTAGTTTCAAACCTTTCATTTTATGTTGACAGTTTTGTGTAGTTTGTACTTGTTTGTTTTGTGGATTAAATGCACCTTTTATTTATAAAATGTCTGCATATGGTTCCGCCGCACACCACAGCCGTGACATCATGTTTTGGAGAAAAATATATATTTTGCATTTTTTTCATTACAAGAATAAATTAAACCAGTACAGAATAACTATTTAGTCTTTCTTAATTTGAGTAAACCTACCTCTGGCACTCTATCCAGGACTATGACCTGTGTGTCATAGAGGGTTTTCTGCACAGAAGGGGAGTATTCACCACGATCGTATGGACCAGCAAACTTTTCAATTATTGCCTCCTTTATAGAATTCCTGCATGAAACAGTAGCATATTAAATATTTACCCATACTCATGTGTTTGTTCATTAGTTCAGAAATGTTGTAAAAGGTTAAAGTACGATTCAGCAATCAAAGTTATTGTGGCTAAAAAGGTATTATAAAGTTCTTCTTTTACGTTTACGTTCTGTCAGAGTAAAACTTGATATCCTATAAATCATACAATTTAAGTATGTATTATGGGTCATTATGTGGAGTATCAATTGAAGTAATATTTTTATTTAAGTATGTCATATCTTATTTTCTAATTTAGTGTGCAGACAGTACAGCTGTGGCCAAAAGTTTTGAGAATGACACAAATATGATTTTTTAGTCTGCTGCCTCAGATTTCGTGATGGCAAATTGCATATACTCCAGACTGACACGAAGATTAATTAATTGCAATTAATTGCCATGAAAATGCACTTAATTCCCCAAAAACATTTCAAGTACATTTCAGCCCTGCCACAAAAGGACCAGCTGACATCATGTCAGTGACCCTCTCGTTAACACATTGAGTTAGAATAACAGACTGGAAGCTTAAAAAGGAGGGTGGGTCTTGAAATCATAGTTCTTCCTCTGTTAACCATGGTTATTTGCAAGGTAGCATGTGCAGTCATCATTGCTTGGCATAACAGGGCTTCACAGGCAAGGATATTGCTGGTAGTAAGATTGCACCTGCATTTATTGGATCATAAAGGAACTTCTAGGAAAGAGGTTCAATTGTTGTGAAGAAGACTTCAAGGCGCCCAAGAAAGTCCAGCAAGTGCCAGGACCGTCTCCTCCAGTTGATTCAGCTGTGGGGTCGTGGGACCACTAGTGCAAAGCTTGCTCAGGAATAGTAGTAGGCATGTGTGAGTGCATCTGCACGCACAGTGAGGCAAAGACTTTTGGAGGATGGCCTGGTGTCAAGAAAGGCAGCAAAGAAGCCACTTCTCTCCAGGAAAAACATCAAGGACAGACTGATATTCTGCAAAAGGTACACAAATTGGAATGCTGAGGACAGGGGTAAAGTCATTTTCTCTGATGAATCCCCTTTCTGATTGTTTGGGGCATCTGGAAAAAAAATTGTCTGGAGAAGGGAGTGGGCTCACTCAAAATTGAGAAAAGAATGGTACCAAAACATCCTCCAAGAGGAACTTCTCCCAACTGTCTACGAACAGTTTGGTGACAAACAATGCCTTTTCCAGCATGATGGAGCAGCTTGCTGTAAGGCAAACATGTTAACTAAGTGGCTTCGGGATTGAAACATTAAAATGTTTCCATGGCCTAGGAAACTCCCCAGACCTTAAATCCATTGAGTACTAGTGGTCAATACTCAAGAGGCTGGTAGACAAACAAAAACACACAAATTCTGAGAAACACCAAGCATTGATTTTGCAAGAATGGTCTGCCATCAGTCAGGATGTGGCCCAGAGGTGAATTGACAGAGGTTTTGAAGAAGAGGGGTCAACACTGCAAATATTGTCTCTTTGCATGTACTTAATGTATTTGTCAATAATTGCATTTGACACTTATGAAATGCTTATAATTGTACTTCAGTATACATAGTAACATTTTACAAAAATATCTAAAAACACTGCAGTGTCATTCTCTTGTGTCATTCTCAAAACGTTTGGCCATGGCCATAATTTTGGTCAAACTACCATTTCTTAAATCTATTTGGATTTCTAGTTGTGCCATGTACTGTAGTTACCAGAGAAAGCTATTTTTTTTGCTTCAAATCATCATGCCACACAACCTGTGTAGATATGCAAGAGATGACAGAGCTGCTCCATTTCTTTGGCAAGGGTAACAACACCAAACATACCACTGCTAAAGTAGCTTAGTCTTGCAAGTAAGGATGTTTGCAGAATAATAACAAAGTATTTTTCTAAAGCACACCTGAAAACACAGTTTAGAACACATTTTGGGGTGTGTCCAACCACTGCAGTACATGGGTCTGGCACATAACTAGTTGGCTTAATAAATCTCAGAAATGGAATTGAGTCCAAAAAACAACTGGATCATGCAAAAAAAAGAAGGTCTAACATGCTGAAATACATCTTTAACTATCTGATCAAAAACTCTGGGAATTACCATGCGCCATCAAAGTTGACATTCTGGAACCTGTTGTAGCGCCACCTAGCATACACAGAGGAACAGAAACATCTGTCTTTGGCCTCCTGCAGCGTTGTGAAGCGGTCTCGGAGAAAGCCCTCAAACCCAGACTGAGTGGTCTTCAGCAACTTCATGTTCTTCACACCACTGTAAAGCACAGGGCTTTCTGTGGGGGTTGACCAAGAAGGTAAACATTATGGTTACAATAACGCCAATAATAGTAATAATTACTCTCCGTAATTCCCCATTTCAAAGCATTTAGAACATTTCTCACTCGTGTTCACTTGTCCATGAGAGAGTACCTGCTGGCGTTGCACTGGACTGCCGCTTCTCCCTGGAATTGTTTCTCGTTTGTTTTTTGTCCCCTTTTGGACGACATTTGTGTTTCATGTTTTGTGTTTTGTGTTTCATGTTCTTCTATTCCTTGGCTTGTTTGTGCAATTACCGGTTAATCATAATAATCATAATCGCTGATAACGTGGAAGCTCTGTAACCGTCAACTGCGTTCCTAGCTAGCTAGCTAGGAATGAAACTACCGTCGGTCGACTTCTGTCACGTCTGCTAACCTCTGGAAGAGCTGGGACTATTATTATACCTACTGATCTGTGCTCCATTCCCATTTGGATTATCCTACTACCTATGGACTGAAATATCACCACCGACTCTTTCTCCCAATCCCGGATTTTCACCATCTGTCTTATTTTCGGCTCTATCGCGCTCTAACTGCAAATCCACTGCCTGGCTAGCTCCACAGCCTCTCCCCTGAAGGAAATTATCTCCCTGGCTATTGTACTGGCATCCCGGTCTCCACCCGTTTGTCATCACCTGTGCCCCAGTTATTCTCACTCACACTGAGTAAGTTCCACTCTCTCATTGTTTCTGTTGTACTGGGGAAGGTGTGCCTTCATAGCGTTTTTGACAGCCGGCTCTGGTGCTAGCTGGTGTAGTCTGGGTTGGTTTGCCGTGGCCAGGTTTGGCCGATTCATAGGTGATTAATGAATCTCGTTGCCATGTTTTTTCCAACTTTGCTTCCCCTGCTGTTTCCACTCAGCCCTGGACTACTATGTTTTTTTCCTGCAGTCCCTTCTTTTTACAAATACTATTCTCCCTCCACTCTGGTAACCATTGCCAACAACTATAGCCTTCCTCCGGAGGTAACTAGGCGTGCTCGTTGTGGAATATTTTTGTTAAGATTAGATAGCAAACCTAACCTCAGAGATAGCAAGGCTGGGGTGATAACATTTTAATTAGTACATTCCAGGAGTAGGACCATAAGTCAAGAGATCAAGGCAAGGACACTGTGAATATGGGGACCCGGTTTATTGGCTGTTGGCGTAACACCCTGATACGGACAGGGAACACAGGAGAGGAAGAGTAAACACAATTTACCAGATATCTCCGGTCAGATCTTGCAAGTAAGGATGTTTGCAGAATAATAACAAAGTATTGTCGCAAATGGTCTGTCAGCGCTAACAGTAGTAACAACATAATATCTCTCTGGTCTCAACCTCAGCTCAACATGCCGTTCTACCAACCTCGCTCTTTTAAACACCCGTTCTATGAGTAACAAAACTCCCCTGCTACATGAACTTGTATTGGACAATCACCTGGACTTCCTCTTCTTAACGGAAACATGGCAAAATCCCGAGGATTATCTCTCACTGAATCTGGCTACTTCATCTGGTTATTGCTACCTGTGTCAACCCAAATCTAACTATAAAATAACCAAACTGTCTCTTCCTTCATTCCTCTCATTTGAATACATTGCTTATAAATCATCCCATTCCGTTACTACTATACTACTCTACCGTCCACCTAAATACAATGACTAATTTCTCTCTGAGCTAGCTGAACTATTCACCATTTCAGCATCACTTTCCCCCCGCCTTCTACTGCTTGGTGACATGAATATCCAGGTTGACTCTCAAAACCTACCTCTGATTTCACGGCTCTCCTGGACTGCTTTAATATTACCCAACATGTTAATTTTCCAACCCATATCAAGGGCCACATTCTTGACCTTGTCTGCTCCATTGGCCTCAATATTACCCACATCTCCCCTTCACTATTTCCACTGTCCGTTCACAAGGTCCTGAATTTCTCCTTTCGCTCAAACATACCCCACACTACTAAGAAACGACTAATTTCTTTCCGCAATTTAAAAGCTGTTGACCCCCTGAAACTCTCTGTTGCCATCTGCTCTGCCTTTCCCTTGAATCATGCCCCCACTACTCCTGAGGATCTAGCTAACAAGTTCAACACCACTCTGTCTGTCTCCCTCAATAACATGGCCCCACTCCGAACAAAAAACGTTTCCTTCACTTCCTCAATACCCTGGTTTACACCTGAGCTCCGGGCCATGAAGCAACTGGGTCACCGTCTTGAATGCCGGACCAGATCTGGTTTAACTGTACATGCTGAAGCCTATAAGCTTCATGTCTCCATGTATAATGATGCCCTTCATCTTGCCAGGACCTCTTACATCTCCAACTCCATCACAACCTCAAACACAAACTCCCAGACTCTGTTTTCCACAGTCAACAAACTACTCCAACCACATAGTGAGAACTCCACATCCTCTTCTCTGCTTGCTAACTCCTTTCTTCAGTTTTTCTTCAGGACAAGATCACAGACATCCACTCATCTTTGGCTAATCCTCCTCCGTCTGACCCTTCTTCCACAATTAACTACCTTCCATCTCCAGCCCCTATCCCTATCCTACCTATCTGCGTTCTTTTACCCCGGTTGATTCAGAATATATCTCAAAAATAATTGTTTTATCTAAAACAACTACCTGCACCCTGGATCCGCTTCCTGCATCTCTCATCAAGGCTTGCCTTCCTGCGTCCATACATCACTCAAATAGTTAATCTTTCTCTCATGGCACCGTCCCCTCAAACTACAAAACCCCACCAATTTTTATAACTTCGCCCCATCTCCAACCTCCCCTAAATTGCAAAAACCCTCAACTGCAACACCACCTACTCAACAACAGTTTATTTTTTCTACCGCTTCAGTCTGGCTTCTGACCACTCCACAGCACTGAAACTGCCCTCCTTAAGGTTGTCAATAACCTTCTCATCTCTGCTGATACTGGTGCCCTCAACATCCTTATCCTCCTCGACCTGAGTGCTGCATTTGACACTGTTAACCATCAGATTCTTCTTACCAGGCTCGAGGCTCTGGGTGTTGAGGGAACCGCACTCTCCTGGCTACACTCATACCTCACCAACCGTACCCACTTCATCTCCCTCAATGGCCATCATTCTGAATCTGATACTGCCACACAGGGTGTCCCCCAGGGCTCTCATTGAATCCTGTCTTTCAGCAATAAAAACATGGATGCAGCATAACATTCTATCAACAGTGATAAAACGGAACTATTACTCATTGGTACCAAATCCACCCTCACCAAAACTGGCACCTTTTCTCTCAACATTGATGACAAAATTGTCTCTCCAACTCCTCACGCACGCAATCTAGGTGTCATTCTGGACTCCTCTCTCAACTTTGAACACCACATAAAACAGACAGTCAAATCCGCTTTCTTTCATCTCCGCAATATTGCCAAGCTAAAGTCCTCCCTCTCCCATACCGCAGCTGAAACCTTAATACATGCACTCATCTTCTCCCGCCTTGACTACTGTAACTCTCTTCTTTCTGGCATCAACTCTTCATCTCTCCATAAGCTACAAATGGTCCAAAACTCAGCAGCCAGACCCCTCACCCACACCAAGTCCTGGCAGCACATCACCCCTATCCTTTGGGAACTTCACTAGCTCCCTGTTCCCCAGCGCATTGACTATAAAATTATTCTGCTCACCTACAAAACCCTCCATCAGCTTGCACCTACATACCTCTACGATCTTATTCGCCAATACCAACCCAATCGGTCACTGCGCTCTTCAACGGCTGGCAACCTCATCATCCCCCGGTCCAGGCTACGTAGCTTTCGGGACACGGCTTTCTCTAGGGTCGCTCCAAGGCTGTGGAACTCACTTCCGCAATCCATCCATAACTCTGAATCTATTACCATCTTCATCCACCGCCTCAAGACTCATCTGTTCACACAAGCCTTCCCATAGCCCCTCCCCTTCCCCTCGTTCCATTGTCTCGTCCGAGTCCTTTTTCTTTTCATTATCTGTGTATTGTCCACTCAATTGTAAAGCGTCTTTGGGTCTTTAGAAAAGCGCTATATAAATTCAATGTATTATTATTATTATTTTGAATTGGACAAAATGCTCCAATTCAAAATGGATTCCTTACCCAACCCAAAAAAGTTGGCTAGGAAAAAAAATCCTCTAAGCACCATGCAGCATTCCAGGTCCACCTCTTTTCAACGTTTAGATATAATAGCTATATTGAAGTATACATGGGAATCTTGGTATACTTGGGGATCTCTAGAAATCTAGTGCAGGATTTTTCACTTAGCCTATTTAATCCTTGTTTTTTATTTCTCAGTACCCGTGACTATGGATTTCATTTCAGTCCAAATCGCATTTGTTGATTGGTTGGTGATTTGAAATGGGCTGTGCAAGCAAAAAAAACCTCAAACATCACAAAACTTTCTCCCAGTTGATGTCAGACTGGTAGACAGTTATAGGAAAAATCTTATTGAGGTAATTTCAGCCAAAGTGGGCAATAACAGCTATTAGGGCATAGAGTGCCCTAACTTTTTCCTCAGTAGGAAATGCCATTGTTGTAAATATTTTGGTAAATAAAACATTTCATTGTTTTTGGTTAAATTACATCACCTTTATTTTTAGATATTGTTTGAAATAAATATAAAAAAACAACTAAATATTTCATTGGGTGTCCTAATGTTTTCGAATGACTGTATGGGGCCATTTGATGAACTCAGTGCTGAGTATCCATCAACATAGCTAAATAGTATTCCACAAACTTTTCTTGATCTCTTGAACTGCTGAATTTGTGTCAAACAAAATGTATTTACTTCATTCAGAGACCTAAAACCTGTACCTACCTAGAAATATTCTCTCCTTTGAAATATCTGAGTTGGCATTCCTTGTGGGTTTTAAGTTTCCTGTTGGTTTCAAGTTTGGCAACAAAGCCTCCTACAGCCATGTTGCAACACTCATCATTGTGATTTATATGTTTGGTTGCAGAGCATATAGATCTTGTTGCATACATGACCAAATTATTCCAAAAATTAACATTCCTTTAAAAATGAATGATTTGAGCTTCTCACTGTGAGTAATCTAATCACTGCACCAGCTAGGCATCTTGTCCATATGTATATGTAATATACTCACGGTACAGTGGGGCAAAAAAGTATTTAGTCAGCCACCAATTGTGCAAGTTCTCCCACTGAAAAAGATGAGAGAGGCCTGTAATTTTCATCACAGGTATACTTCATTTATGACGGACAAAATGAGAAAAAGAAATCCAGAAAATCACATTGTAAGATTTTTAATGAATTTATTTGCAAATTATGGTGGAAAATAAGTATTTGGTCACCTACAAACAAGCAAGATTTCTGGCTCTCACAGACCTGTAACTTCTCCTTTAAGAGGCTCCTCCGTCCTCCACTCTTTACCTGTATTAATGGCACCTGTTTGAACTTGTTATCAGTATAAAAGACACCTGTCCACAACCTCAAACAGTCACACTCCAAACTCCACTATGGCCAAGACCAAAGAGCTGTCAAAGGACACCAGAAACAAAATTGTAGACCTGCACCAGGCTGGGAAGACTGAATCTGCAATAGGTAAGCAGCTTGGTGTGAAGAAAT
>JACXGK010001312.1:0-72670 GCA_016801125.1 Novumbra hubbsi | reverse complement strand
ATTAAGGAAACGCTTCTTTGGAGCATCACATAATTCTGGAACATAATTTACATCTTTACAGACCTCCCTTCTAACACCTACTTTGTAAGTTATAGCGGTCACAACTGTTTCACTAAGAACAGACATTTTTTTAATTTCTAAGAGTTCTGACAATGAGTACAAACTTCGCGCGATCTCTTTATTTAAACACTACGCCCAGTTGGGGACGACAAGACAGCCTTATCACCTATGACGCCGGGTCACCATGACGCCTGTTGGGGGGTGGGGAACCCCTCTAGCAAGGGTTCGGAATGTCGCAACCTGTTGGGGTGGGGAACCCCTCGAGCGTTTGCCAGGCGACAACCTGTCGCATTAGAAAATCAGTAAACAATGCTTTGCAGAAGCAGCAGGACACAGATATGGAAAAGGAGGCACTATTATAACACAGAAATAAATCCAAATGAAGACTATCAAAGGGAAATGCAGAAGAGAGGAAGTGCTATTTTCCGGAATGAGATTTGGACATACTGGATTAAAATCATCTCCTATTTAAAGACATATATATCAGATAAATGGCTTTTATTTGTTTCTGATACTGTTCTGAGCATGTTATTTTGTGGTGTAGTTAAGTATAATTCAGAGAGGAACACCTTTACATAATAAAATATATGAGCTACAACAAGGTTAAAATTTGGAAGGGATATTAGAGATGATTGGGAACATGGGGAGTGTTTTAAGGCTATCCTTCAGTTTCTTGAAAATACAGGGTTGGATTGTAAGTTTGACATGAGTTCTCTATGTATTGATTATTTTATTTTTTTCCCTCTATAACATGAAGTATGTGATGCCCTGATGGTACACACTCCGGTACAGTAGGTGGCGGTATGCACCTATACACGTAGAAAAAGAAGATGCTTGCCACTTTGTTTGTCCCTATATCTTTTCGGTGGTGGTAGTGTCTTGAAAAAATGGCGATCTATCAGTGAGCCACGCTGGTATTTTGAGAACCTGTTTATTTCATAAAACATACTCATCACACCGAAAATGAATAAAATTATGTCAGGGCGACACCACAACAAATTGCCGAACAATTTGCCGCAATTGCAGAACCTGATCAAGAGAGATCCACAGTCCTACACGGAAGAAGTGAGCGCTTACATACAACTTACCTAGCTTGTTGGTTTGCTATGCTAGTCAGTTTGATTTAACTTTAGTTAGTAACAGATTATTTGACTCGGTAACAAATTTTCGGCGTTCAAAGCTTTCCATATGTATTACTGTATATAACAATTTCATTTATCCTAATGTATTCCAGTTTACAATTCTAGTTAGACTGCTAACGTAGTCTTACATTGGAACTTCATAGTAGATATTAGATGCTTCTTGAGAATGTTTAGTTAATGTACATACTCCTGGTTAACCTTAACTATCTCTACTATACAGTTTCAGCAACAATATCGGCACTACCAGTCCAATGTCCAGATCTTTAAACTTCAACCTGACAAGCCCAACAAAGAGTTGGCAGACCTGGTCATGTTTCTTGCCCAGGTAGGATCAATAATCTCAAATCAGGGAATTTCTAGGTGTATTTATGGTTACTTTTGAAAAGTGCCAATGTTTTATTTATGGCCAACTTGTAAACGGCTAACTGAAACCATTATCAATATGTTCCAGGTTGGACACTGCTATCTGCAGCAACTTGCCGCTTTCCCTCAAGAGTTGACTGAGCTCCTTTTGTGTCATCATACAGTTCTTCAGCCTGATCTACGGATGGTAAGTACAAATGTAAAACAGAGTCATCTGTTATGTAATTCTTGTAATAATGCACATTTCTTTACAAAAGATAAATACATAAGTCTGGACTGTAACAGCTCCAGTATTTAACTTTTTTTTTTTGTCTATATTAGATGAATTGTCCAGAGGAAACCACATGGTTTGTGGCATATGGATAATGTATGTGGTGGACAAGCAGGTCTTTGGTTGTAGGCACTAGGGCTGCATAATGAACAGAAAGATTATCGTTATTGCGATAATAGCATATGCAATATCTGTATCACAGAGTTGCGATAAATTACATTTATTTTATGTGTGTTTATCTAAATTTGACCAATCAGACGGGGCCTTACTGTCCTTATGCCCGCCTCCCCAGTAGGTGCTATTATGCTAGACGGGCCCTAAGGTGAACCTAGTGGTGAGTTCCAGTTAAAAACATTCCGCACATGTATAATGCCTCAGGCCTGTTAGAAGATAGCTGGCTGTCTGAGAGACTTAACAGTAACTCCTCTCATCACGGGACCAACTCATCGGATGCTGGGCATCACCTCATTAAGGGATTTACCTCACTGGGATTGTCTGTCATTGGTTTTGGCACCGCTCTTTGCCCTATCAAACATACAGAGACAGGCGATGGTAAGATTCTGCTTATTAGTTCAATTTATTGTCCAAAGTCATTGTACTTTATATAGTAGTATGACCTAAATCTGTTTTGTTAATTCATATCTGTAAGTATTTTTATTAACAAATTAAGTAATTATTATATGAACATACAGTGGGGCCAAAAAGTATTTAGTCAGCCACCAATTGTGCAAGTTCTCCCACTGAAAAAGATGAGGCCTGTAATTTTCATCACAGGTACACTCCAACTATGACAGACAAAATAAGAAAAGAAAATCACATGGTAGGATTTTTTATTAATTTATTTGCATATTATGGTGGAAAATAAGTATTTGGTCAATAACAAAAGTTGATCTCAATACTTTGTTGTATACCCTTTGTTGGCAATGACAGAGGTCAAACGTTTTCTGCAAGACTTCACAAGGTTGTCACACACTGTTGCTGGTATTTTGGCCTATTCCTCCATGCATTCCTCTTTGCCCCACCGTAACAGAAGCTAAGACATGATGCCTGTTAACACCATGAGCAGAGATGGTTTTGTGAGTCTAATTAACAAATTGGACCGGACATATCAGCTGCCATCGAGAAATTATTTTTCTCAAGTTGCAATTCCACAGATGTACGAGCTCCGAGCTGCATCAAGTGGACTTCTACGCTAGCATCACTGACCTGTGGTCCAGTCGTACGACTGAACCCTACATGGACTTTGCAGTTAATTTTCTTACTCAAGACTTAAAATTAAACACGCTGTCTGGGGGTTGTATATCTTCCCGAATTCCACACCAGTGAAAACTAGAAGTTTTTGCCAGCTGGCACTTAAGAGGAGAATAAAGTGTCCATTACTACATTTAAGCTCTGATCAAATGCAGACTGGAACCAAGATTTCAGTCAGAGGGTTAGATGTCAGCAAGACACTCTGGCTGTTTTTCTCCCAATGCAGTAGATAGCTAGCTAGTACCTAGCTAGGTCAGTTAGCTACATTGTTGAGATTGGCTGTTAACCTTCCCGTGGCTACCATGGGATAGTGCAAATTCATTCAGAAGTGGTTGGACAACAGCAATTTTGCTTTGTGACTGAAGTCCCCCTGTTGAAGGGGGAAAAAAAGAAGCCCATCTCATGTTTTGCAAGACGTCTTGCAAACTTTGCACTATGGGAATTAAATCTGTGGAATCCTGTATGAAGTGTGAGAAACACAAAAACGCTGTGAAAGTCTTCCAAAACACACCCAGCATTTCTCAGTTCTGGTTGGTTGTATCACAAACAATAGTCATGTTCATTACAGCCAGTAACATTATTGTTAGCAGTATGCCTACTTTTAACTTGCTGAAATCTGTAGATACCCTGGGTATGACTCGCTATTGAAAACATTTTATACCTGTTTATCACTTAAATGCAATTGTATGTAAGAACTGTTTTTTTCCGAAGCTTATTTACAGATTCAAAACTAAAACCTTGTTTCACTATTTAGTTAATAAAATATTTTAAATAATGTTCCTAAGCTTAGCCTAAATTACTTCATGGTGCCAAGGTAGAAATGGAACTGACGAGAATGAAATCAGTGAATGTTAATGTGTTGTGCATGCGTCTTTTTCTCTCTTATAGACATTTTGCAAGGCCCTGATTCTGCTGAGAAACAAAGACCTCATCAACCCTACAGGTCTTCTTGAGTTGTTCTTTGAGTTGCTGCGCTGTCATGACAAGCTGCTCAGGAAGGTAAGCCTGCACTATATTTTTATACCATATTGATGGTTTTAAACGGCTAGCTGTAGTTCCCTGAGCAGTTGCCTGAGCAGTTAAAGCTGTAGTTGCCTGAGCAGTTAAACTAAACCAAACCTCTCTTAAGGTCATACTTGTAGAAGCGCCAGAGCGGGCACATTTTACCCAACAAAGAGGAAAAAAATCTTCGTTTTCTATCAAATTTCAGGACCCTGCTTTTTTTTTACTTTCCCTAGATACAGTGGGGAGAACAAGTACTTGATACACTGCCAATTCTGCAGGTTTTCCTACTTACCAAGCATGTAGAGGTCTGTAATTTTTATTGTAGGTACACTTCAACTGTACGAGACGGAAAAGAAAATCCAGAAAATCACATTGTATGATTTTTAAGTAATTCATTTGCATTTTATTGCATGACATAAGTATTTGATCACCTACCAACCAGAAAGAATTCCGTCTCCCACAGACATGTTAGTTTTTCTTCAAGAAGCCCTCCTGTTCTCCACTCATTACCTGTATTAACTGCACCTGTTTGAACTCGTTACCTGTATAAAAGACACCTGTCCACACACTCAATCAAACAGACTCCAACCTCTCCACAATAGCCAAGACCAGAGAGCTGTGTAAGGACATCAGGGATAAAATTGTAGACCTGCACAAGGCTGGGATGGGCTACAGGACAATAGGCAAGCAGCTTGGTGAGAAGGCAACAACTGTTGGCGCAATTATTCGAAAATGGAAGAAGTTCAAGATGACGGTCAATCACCCTCGGCCTGGGGCTCCATGCAAGATCTCACCTCGTGGGGCATCAATGATCATGAGGACGGTAAGGGATCAGCCCAGAACTACACGGCAGGACCTGGTCAATGACCTGAAGAGAGCTGGGACCACAGTCTCAAAGAAAACCATTAGTAACACACTACGCCGTCATGGATTAAAATCCTGCAACGCAAGCAAGATCCCCCTGCTCAAGCAATGACCATCAGGATGATCCAGAGTAAATGGGAGAAGGTGGTCTGATGAGACAAAAATAAAGCGTTTTGGTCTAAACTCCAATCGCCGTGTTTGGAGGAAGAAGGATGAGTACAACCCCAAGAACACCATCCCAACTGTGAAGCATGGATGTGGAAACATCATTCTTTGGGGATGCTTTTCTGCAAAGGGGACAGAAGAACTGCACTGCATTGAGGGGAGGATGGATGGGGCCATGTATCGTGAGATTTGGCCAACAAACTCCTTCCCTCAGTAAGAACATTGAAGATGGGTCGTGGCTGGGTCTTCCAGCATGACAACGACCCGAAACACACAGCCAGGGCAACTAAGGAGTGGCTCTGTAAGAAGCATCTCAAGGTCTTGAACCCAATAGAACATTTTTGGAGGGAGCTGAAAGTCTGTATTGCCCAGCGACAGCCCCGAAACCTGATGGATCTGGAGAAGGTCTGTATTGAGGAGTGGGACAAAATTCCTGCTGCAGTGTGTGCAAACCTGGTCAAGAACTACAGGAAACATATGATCTCTGTAATTGCAAACAAAGGTGTCTGTACCAAATATTAAGTTCTGCTTTTCTGACGTATGAAATACTTATGTCATGCAATAAAATGCAAATTAATTACTTAAAAATCATACAATGTGATTTTCTGCATTTTTGTTTTAGATTCCGTCTCTCACAGTTGAAGTGTACCTATGATAAAAATTACAGACCCCTACATGCTTTGTAAGTAGGAAAATCAGCAAAACGGGCAGTGTATCAAATACTTGTTCTCCCCATTGTATGTGTGTTTTATTACCCAGTATTTTTAAGTGTTCAAAATCTCATCGGGAAAAGCTGATTTTAGGCTATTTCACTCCCGTTCAATGTTACATTTTTGCCCAGTGCGCTTTCGGACATTGTCCGGACAAATTGCAAGCAGCAATTTGGGTTACTCCAAAAAATTGGGGACAATTGGTAAAATTGTGGAAGCTTAAAAGCAAATTTTAAGTTGCAGCAGACAGAAGGAGTTGAACCATGAACCCTGGGTTTACAATCAGTACACTCTAACCACTGCGCCACAGGCAAAGTTATTATCTTAACCATTTCGGAATGTTTGGTATTTGGTCAGCGTTCAATGTTCAGGGAACAAAACCTGTGAGCTCTGCTAGACATGTTAGCGATTTGACTTAAGACCAAATCTATTGAGTTGCGATACAGTCTTTAGGTGGGGGATGGGTGCATTCTTTACTTGATCAAACAAAGAAACCTTGAGCGCAATGCCAAGACCTATGAGAGGATCAACTAATTACACACACCCATTAGATTGCTCATTTTGATATCAGGTGATTTTTACATGAATGTTGCAAACATATTTTTAATAGCTCCTCCTTGTCCAGCCCGTTGTGTAGTAGGGAGCTGATTGAAAATGAAGGTTAGGCTCTATAGGTTATTTTCTCCAACCTTTGTTCCCTGTTTAAGTTCGTTTTTCAATTGGTGGAACATGTTTGATGTTCTTAATGTGTTCTTTTAAATGTCACTTATTTTGTGATATTTGGGTTTTGTGAGCTGTTCAATTTATTGTGACATTGAAAACACGGACATTGGCCATAGATCGACAGTAAGGTGATTGCGCAAGACAATCTCCTTGACATCGCCAGTTCAGTTGCCAAAGTCATTTAGATTTTATATTTTCTAGCTTGCTATTTGTATTATTCCACCAATATTTCCCCACTGCAATGTTGAGCAGTATAACCGGGTATAAAAACAATGGCTCAGCGCTTCTAGTGTTAATATGCAACACAGGAGGACTTTGGACGGGGACAAGTCTTTATAATCTGGTAGTCCTAAGGTGTGTACCAAAGGCTCATGTCCTCCTAAGGTTTTAGGTAAAATTTAGAGAGTGCATTACTTAGATTTACACGAGAGGAAGCGAGGTGTCCCTACTCCCCCAGAAAAATAATATAGCAGCATATAGTCTTGCAACTGAGACAGGAGTCCAGTGAAACTGTGACCAAACAGGCAGGAAGTCACTCAAATAGTGCAAATAAAATCAGTGAGTTTAGTCGTAGCTGAAGTAAATGGGAGGCTGAGTATGGGCACGCTCAGTTATATAGGGTCATCCAATTGAAAGTGCATTTACATTTTTCAGTGTGGCCGCTATGCGGTGTGGGTAACTTGCTTGGAGCTAACACCCTCTAGGGGGCGGACAATCGGACGATAATCGGTCCATCCCTTATTGTGAAGTATGAAGCCTTTGTTGTTTAAGACACAGTCTAATGAAACAATATAAAATAACTGTTCATCAGTGATAGAATAGAATTACAAAAGATGCTTATTTTGACAGGCAGTGTCATGGATGTAATGTTTTTTAAACTTGTAGCATGACTGTTTGCAAACTTTATATGATTAATTTTGGGTTTATTTTCTTTGTCAATATTCTTTTCAATCAATCAATCAAATTCATTTATAAAGCCCTTTTTACATCAGCAGTTGTCACAAAGTGCTTTTACAAAAACACCCAGCCTAATACCCCAGTGAACACTCAACAGGATTGAAGCACGGTGGCTAGGAAAAACTCCCTATGGGGGCCGGATGGTAGGAAGAAACCTAGAGAGGAACCAGGCTCAAAGGGGTGGCCATACCTCTTGTGGCTGTGCAGGGTGATGTTTAAGAATACTGTTAATAATTAATAAATTCACATGAGCTGTGTCCAGAGTCTAAAATGCCTGATCTAGGTGATAAGCATGATCAGATTGGCAGGACAGGAACAGTCCAGGGTGGGTTGATTAGGGAATCGTCAGGATCGTCTAGATCTAGGTTGGGAGGGGGGGTCAGCAGAGTGGCAGCTGGAATCGTCAGGTATCTGCTTGTTCTGCAGCAAAACCAGGAGGGCTCGGGATAAGGTCTTCTGGGCCTAGTACTCCACAGGTGTAGGCCGAGACCTCTTGTACTTCAAAGTTGAACCGCAACAGGAGACAAGGAGAGTTGTTAAAGAGTCCATTCCTTAGAGTTATGGAGGAGAACTAGCCCTTTGAAGCTTAACGGATGTTACTGTTTTGGACGTGCCGTAACATTATCATTGATTCTGTCATTTGATGGTGCAACATAATTTTATCAACTCTCTATAAGCAAAAGTCGGAATTTCTTCTCTTGGTTATTATTGATCAAATGTGATTATGCATCACTGCAGAAAGGCTAATTGCAACTCTTACAAATCAGTCTACACATAAAACATTACTATTGAAAAACATAAGACATTCAGTTTGGAAACTGAACAAAGTCAGTCTGAATTGCAGGTTAATAACAATGTTTCTTATCCCTCCCACTAGCACATCTTTTTAGGTGGTTGTGGTTATTTTTCTCCTAGGCTGATTGGTGCTGGGAGCTGATTTACCCAATTATTTTCGTTTCTGGTGTCTTTTTTGGTATCATAGCTCTTTCAGCTTCTGTGTTGTTATTTATGAAATGTTTTGGCATTTTTAACAAGCCAGGTAACTAGGTTATCCTGAGTTCCAGCCCAGGTATGCCTGTGCTTTAAATTGGCCCTGGGATCTGGTCTGCTCACTTTCCATTTTTTCCACAGACGCTGTACATGCACATTGTGGCTGACATCAAGAACATCAACTCCAAACACAAGAACAACAAAGTCAACACAACATTACAAAACTTCATGTACACCATGCTGAGAGACAGCAATCCTACAGCAGCCAAGATCTCTCTAGATGTCATGATTGAGTTGTACAAGAGGAACATCTGGTAACTAACATGTCTTTTGGATCCCTGCTAACTAAGCATCTTTAAATCCCATGTCACCTGATTACGTATTCCCTTGATCTCCACCACAGGAATGATGCCAAAACTGTCAATGTCATTACAACAGCATGCTTCTCCAAAGTCACAAAGATCATTGTGGCAGGCATGAAGTTCTTCCTTGGTAAAGATGAAGATGAGAAGAGAGAGAGCGATTCAGAATCAGAGGTAATAACTTATGGGTGCACTCGTGATTGTATTAAATACTCTGTTGTCCTGTAAAATCTAAGCCAATCTCTTGTCTCCAGGAGGAAGGTTTGTCTGCTAGAGACTTGATGGTGAGGTACTCTACAGGAAAGAAAACATCTAAGAACAAGAAAAAGATGGAGAAGGCCATGAAAGTCCTCAAGGTAATCTTTTTTTCTGTAATATTCTCTGTTCCAACCAGAAACGTGGATTTATAATTAAAATGAACAGGTTTAGCACAGTCATTCTGTTGTAATTGTTTGATTGACTACTAATTCATCAAATGATTCACAGAAACATAAGAAGAATAAGAAGGTTGAGGTTTTCAATTTCTCTGCCATACACTTGATCCATGATCCTCAAGGTATCCATGTTCAACCTTGTAAACATGATTTAATTGTTAGAAGCTATTGAATTGTTGGCAGTTATTACGTTATCACGGGCTTTAACACTTGCAATGTGAATTTATTCTGGTTTTGCCAAACATGTATTTAAAACACTTTACAGATTTCTCAGAAAAACTTCTAAAGCAGTTGGAGGACTCCAAGGAGCGTTTTGAAGTGAAGATCATGATGATGGAACTAATATCCCGAATGGTTGGCATTCATGAGGTAAGATGGCAACGGTTCTTCAATGCAATGCCGTCAATGTAGGCATTCATTTACTGAAACTCAAATGGTTGCGGTTTCTCTTTCAGCTCTTCCTTTTCAACTACTATCCCTTTGTGCAGCGATTCATTCAACCCCATCAAAGAGGTACGTTGCACTCAGGAGAGCAATACAATCAACAGTACAATAACAACAAAGAATTAAAGCTGCAAGCAGCGATTTGTGGTTCCTCCTGAAGCTGTGAAGAACTGGAACTCTTGGGAAAAAAATGTAATGCAATTGGATGAACGGGCAATTTTAGGTTGATTTTTATAGTTTTTCACAGTTTAACAATCTACACAAAGATCCACTTCTCGGATATCACTTTTCTGTTCCACACAAGCAATAAGGCACAAATGCAAAGTTTCAAAAGGTGTGGACATATGGGGTGGTAATGGCATGATTATCAAAATGGGCATTTTGAGGCGTGGCCTTTAGCACAACCTAGGCTCTGATCAGGAACATGATTTCTGAGAAGCACAATCTCTACTGTCAGGGTGCCATATTTGAAAAAAATTACCCAAGGAATTTTGATAGAATTAGCTTCTTTGGTTGAATTGAAAAAGACAGTATCTGAGAGCATTAGTTTTAGCCAAATTAGCCTCAGTATGTGTGTCAGTCTCCCTCTCAATAGAAAGCAATCAAGGTGTGTGTGTGTTCCGAAGGCTGACCCATGTGTCAAAGACAGGATAAGGCTTGAAATCGCAAGTGTCAATTTTCTACGAACGGGGACATTTTCATGAGTTTTAAAGCTTTAGACTGAAGCTGAGGAAAGCTGGAAAAGTGGGGGTTTTGCCCTAATCACAGTAAATGGTAGTGGCCTATGTGTCAATAACCCCTTAACTTTCGAATGTAAACCATGCATACAGGTCAACAATCTTTCCCCCCAGCAGCGGAGCACAAACAAACTGACCCGTATTGTCTAAGACCAATCTTTTACCTTTTCGGTTCTCTGAGCCTGGGACAAAGGGCAGCGCCTCTGGCTGTCATCGGGAGGTAACTGATGTTCTGGGAGCGGAGAGAGGCTCTGCAGATACGCTTGTGATGAGACAGCACTAAAGTGTACACATCAACATCTAAACGCAAACTTATGGCTATCAGTTATTACCTGGAATTAACCGGTTGTGGTGAAACTACCCCAGAGACAGTGAGCCGTGTGCGCAGCAATACACAGGCCCAATCACTCCGCACTTGGTGATGCAGCCAAATCCGGGCGTACATGCGCAAAACAGGATCCACCAGCCTCTTCCTTGGTATTCTTGTACACAAACACCTGGTCAGTCTTGGTGCTGACCAACTGAACCTTAGGCCTTAACCTGTTGGGATTTCTATTTAGCATTCAAGTGATAACATGCATATTGGAAAACATTAACAATGAAGCCCTCTCACCCTCTAGAACGTCAAAGGGCAAAAATGATTGGACCATAGCAGAAGAATGGGAGACAGCGATTGGCCCCTTGGAATGTCTGTCAATAGTGTGACGTTTGAAGTGCGCATGCTTGTTGAGGAAGATGGGACAGTGGAATGAATACTCTTCTGCAAAGCCTCCACATATTGGATAGAAATGGCAACCTTCTCAAAATAGCAACTTTAACTTTTACTAATTACACAACACACAATAAAATAAAACACCCGGTGATATGCATTGAGTGGACTTTGAATTAAATAATATACAGCATTTAGAGAACATACAGATACACAGTAATAAGTCTGTTCAATAGAAGACATATATTTATATATAACGTTCAGTGATAATGAATATGTTGTTCTTTTGTTTTTAACAACTAGTCTGAGATGTCAAGCTACTTGGGTTTTTATTTTGTGTTAAATTGCCAACAGTTTAGCTAAGAATTTAAAACTCAAAAGTAGTTGAATGTATAAAGTTAAATAGTTAGAGAATATAACCAGCTATACTACTACAGGTAGCACACCGAATTACATGGCATGCTCCCTAAACATTGCAACAGATTGCCACCCTTATAATGCAGATAGCCAAAGTTACAATACAAAAAATACACGACATCTTAATGTGTACAATAGGCTTTAGGTAGCCAACCTAATAGCCAACCTCTAGCACACACCTTGCCAACCTTATTACATGATGAGATGGCGTTCTTGGGGAGACGTTACCAATCATTCATTCCGCGAATGAGTGAATAGAGTTTCAAAGTTATAGATCCTAACTAGCTACACTACTTTACCAAAAGCGGAACTATACATTAGTAAAATATTATAAACGAAATGCTAACGTCAATGTCACCATGGCAATAAATACACCATGGAAAATATACATGAAATCGTCATTTGTTTACACTACGCTAATATTAGTAATAGCACCAACTTTCTTTACACTTTGCATATATTAGTAATGACACCTACTTTGTTTATTAAGAAGTCGTTGGTTCTTCGATTGTAATGTCAGCCCTAACGGATTCAAAACCCAGACCTGAGCCGGGGCTAAAGCCAAAGGGCGAATATGATCGGACCATAGCAGAAAAATGGGAGACAGCGATTGGCCCCATGGAATGTCTGTCAATCGTGTGAAAACAATGTTTGAAGTGCGCATGCTTGTTGAGGAAGATGGGACAGTGGAATGAACAGCCTCTTTTGCAAAGCCTCCATATTTCAAATATTCACAATAAATCAATTTTTCTATCTTTTTTGTTAGAAATGTTACTAAATAATGTCAAGAGGCTTCCTCTAAACATGTGATTGGAGCAGCCTATTGATTGTTTGACTAGCAAATGTGTAAAGCCTTATTGTACTGCAGCAATATTACACTGCAGCAATATATTGGTTAATTATTCTGCCATTTTAAATTGTACAACGTTTTCCTAATTTTCCAAATGAAAGACATGCATCGTACTCATGCATGTACATATGCATGTCAATCGGAGCTATGGTTTATGACAAGGAACTTTTTTTATTTTGTCATTATTTCGTTGTACATAAAGTTCATCATGGCGGACGCTGTGGGTCCAAGAAGCTTTTTTGTTCCCCATTAGGAACTAGGCTTGCGTCGCAAGTGTCAGCAATATTGGACATATGGGGCGGAAATACTATCTGTTAAACAGTTGAAAATATGGTGTAGCGCAATGTGGCAAAGTAGAATGTTTTTGACTGGGGACTTTGAGATATTGGGGATCACTTTTTTCACAAAGTATCATTTTAGAGAATGATCCTGTTTCGGCAATCTTGGGATCTTGAGAGGACTTGGTTCCCCATGACCAATACGCCATGTTTACAAAGTTGCAGATGATTTGATCATTTGGGGTGGATATGCAATCAATATCAAAACAGCCACTTTCAGGCGGGGCCTGTAGCGCCCCCTTTTGGCGAATTTGGCCCATTCTTGCTGTGGAAGTACCAGTGGCCATTTAGTATTGATGGGTCAAAGTAGAATATTTCTAGACCTTGGACTTTTTGAGATATTGGGGATGAAAGTGAAAGGTCAAAGGTCAACTCATTAAAATGCTTATTAATCGGCTATTTCAGTACGCATCTTAGCTTTGTTCAAACGAACATTAGACAAGTACCCCGCTGATGTCTACCAACTTTTCAAGTCAATTGGTTCAGTGGTTCTTTAGAAGAAGATTTTTTTAAGATTTGGCAAAATTTTGGTCCTGCAAAAGAATCCAAGATGGCGGACTTTATGGGTTGTTGAGGCTTATTTGTTCCCCATGAGAAATGAGGAAGCTGTAGAAAGTTTCAGCATAATTGGACAAAGGGGGTGGAAACTGAGGCCGTGGGAAAAAAAGTTTTTAGAACGTTTCCTATAGCGCCATCTATTGGAGAATCTGTCCCATTCTTGGTGTGCAGCAGCCGGGAGCAATATCACACCTGTGTGCAAAGCTTGAAAAAAAAGTTAACAAGCGGTTTCTGAGCTATAAGGCCTCAAGTAGAAGAAGAAAAAAAAATAAAAAATATTCCAATAACAATAGGTTTCCCCCTACCGGAGGAACCCTAATAATTCTTCCAATAACAACAGGTTTCCCCCTACCGGAGAAACCCTAATAATAAAACTACCAATAACAATAGGTTTACTCCTACCGGAGGAACCCTAATAAAAAGACAAAACTCAAAGCTGTTAACATTACAACTGTGATAATAACATTCATTTACTGTCAAAGTGTTAGAAAATGCAACCGGAAAACCTTTTTGTGTTGATATTTTGTCATTGAAAATTACTGTTTTGATATTTCTTCTTTTCTTACAGAGGTAACCAAGATTCTCCTGTGTGCCGCCCAGTCATCCCATCAATTAGTTCCCCCTGAGATCATTACGCCTGTCATCATGACCATTGCCAATAACTTTGTTACAGACAGAAACTCTGGAGAGGTGATGTGTGTTGGGTAAGTCATTAATTCAAACCTGTGATGCCACCCTTCACAGCAGCACTAGAACACCTGTTTTTACCCCTGTAAATCCAGATGTTCAACCTAATGTTTTTATGATTCACAAACATAGGTTACCATCCATTAGTTAACGTCCCCTTCTATTTGTAATCTGATCCTTACAGGATCAATGCCATTAAGGAGGTTGCAGCTCGCTGTCCCCTGGCCATAACAGAAGAGCTACTCCAGGACCTGGCTCAGTACAAGATGCACAAAGACAAGAGTAAGTAGTCTTTCATTAGCCAGGACATTTGACCTTTCGTTTTTAAACTAATTTTAGATAAAAGACAACAGATTATTCAACTGCAGTAAAACTTTTTTAATTCATGTTGGTTTAGATGTGATGATGTCTGCACGAGGACTTATCCAGCTCTTCAGAAATCTCAATCCACAGATGCTGCATAAAAGAGACAGGGTGAGATATCCACCACTGCATAAACGTTTTTGAGAATTATATAACACACTTGAACTACTTTGTTTAGTTTTTATAAATCTTGTCGTCCATGGAATGTCTTGCTAGGTTTAAGGTGCGGTCCTTTAGGCTCTACTTCGCTGTTAATGTTATTTTTAAAGTTTACATTGTAGAAAGGTAGCATGTCCTCTTCACCTGGAGTATATACTGTATAATTTATTGTAGTCTACTCATGTGTATACTGTATATCGCATATTACCTGGTATATTCTATATTGTGTTGCATAATAAGATGTATAATTGAGTAATCTCTTTTAGTTTAGACTGTCACCCGCTGTTGCACTTGTGTATATGGTTTAGTGACAAAGTGAAAGTAATTCACTAAGCAATAAGGGATATGCCTTATTGCTTAGTGCACAACAAGAGATTTTCAACAAGACAGCTCGGAGTCGTTGACCTAAACGCCTGCCTTTTAACAGGGCCGACCCACCGAGTTTTCCACAGAGGCAAAGATCCAGGATTATGGAGAGATGGAAGCAAAAGATTACATTGCTGGAGCAGAGGTCCTGGAGGTGAAGGAGAAGGGAGACCAGGAGGATGATGGTGAAGTCTAGATGTCTCTTGTTTCAAACTTGTCTGAATTAGGTTTCTGCTGCAAGAACTCATTTGTATCACAAACAGGTTTTTTGTTGTGTGTGAAAATATTTTTGACAAAATATACATTATTTGCTCATGTTTCCCAGATGGTTGGGAGAGTGCCAGCAGCATCAGCGAGGAGGATGAAGATGGAGAATGGATCGATGTTTATCACTCCTCTGATGAAGACACCACAGAAGTGGTAGGATTCTCAGTGCTTCTCATACTTTTTTCCCTAAAGCGTTAAATGCTGCTAAGATGTTTTAAATATATTACATATGGTTGAAAACTTTTCCTAGCATGATTTCACAATACATTTTCCATGTACACTATACTCAAGTGTGTTGCATTGGATGTTGAAGAGGGTTGGAAAACATAAGTTTTGCTGGATATAACATACAGTGGGGGGAGGAAAATATACAACTCTAGAAAAACTTAAGAGACCCCTGCGCCTTTTTCTTTCTTTTCCATAAAAGTTGAAAAAAAAGTTTTGAGTGAGGAACAGAAGGGTAACATTTCTGTGAATGAAAAAGTTGCAGTTGTCTCTTAATTCCAGAGCTGTAGCTACATATGTTATGATTATAACACAATCCCTTTCCAAAGCTAATGACCAGCAGCAAATTAACAAATATAATTTCATAAATGTATGTTTCTTTTTATTTAAAGTGTTTCAGCCATAATTTATTAGGCCTTTAACCATTTCTCAGTGTACCACCTTAATAATAATATTCTTTATCCTGTCAAATAATTTAGAAAGAAATAAAAAAATTGTCAAAACTGAAGATCTCTTACAATGCAGTGTACTATCCCGTATACTGAGCAGCGCAGACTGTCTCTAACCAGAATAGGAAGACGAGTGGTGCACAAATCGACCTAGGCAGAGTTGCAAAGAAAAAGGACCAGACAATTAAAAAGAAACATTCACATGGTCCAAACGACACCGACACTAGACAGAGGAAGATTGGAAAAAAGTGTTATGGACCGACAGATTTAATTTCACAATAAACATTTGTGAGATCTGGGGGGTGCTTTGATGCTGGTAAGTGGGAGATTTGTACAGGGTAAATGAGATCTTGAAGATTGAACGCTATCACTCATTTTACAGCACCATGCGATATCCTGTGGATAGCACTTGATTGGAGCCAATTTTGTCCTACAATAGGACAATGACCATGCCAGTTATGTTTTTTGGACCTCACTTGCTAGCTTGATACTCCGGAGGTTGAAGGATGTTGTTTCTTGGTTCTGATGTCTGTGTGAGGGTAAACTGCATGCAGCTTGGTCATTTCTTTGATTGTTTTTCATTAAAGTATTCAGTATTACTGTGGTGGCGCCACACCGCACCGCCCTGATTACAATAAGAGGGAAACTGTTTCTATACTGCACCTAACCAATAAGTAATGCTCAGTAGTTGGAATACAGAGAATACTTTGTGTACTCCTCATGACTCGATGAAGTATTTGAGAATAAAGACTTTTGGTCAGTGTTTTCATTGAAAATTGTTTTCTGAAAAGGTATTTTAATTAGTTAACCCTTTTCACCCAGTAGAATTCTAAAATGCTGCTGTAAATTCCTGAGTTCTATAAATAAATCATATTTTCTCTCACATTTCAAACAAAGAGATATAGCACAAAAACTAAGAACAAACTAAAGTTACAAGATTACAAGGTGAATTAAGTATTTGTGTCTACCCCATCTAGGCTGAAAAACTGAAGAGCATGGACCCAGACGAGAGGAAAGCCAAGGCAGCAGCGGTCAGCTCCAGCCGACTTCTCACTCAGGAAGACTTTAAGAAGATCCGTCTTGCTCAAATGGCTAAGGAAGTATGTGCCGCCCCTGGTAAAGGACAAAAGAGGAAAATTGTTGATGATGATAATGAAAGGTGAGTCGTTTTTACCCTAGCTCCTCCTGTGAGTGCATTTCAAAATGTAGTCGACTTTTATAATCTTTCATGTCTGTGTTTTCCCCTTGTGGTTCATTCTTTTTTTTAATGCATTTGTAATCTGTGGTTAGCTGCCATTGCTATGTATATTGGAACATCTTAAATAAAACCTGCTTTACTGTTTTCAGAGGGGAAATCCTTACCTTGAGAGACATTGAGAAGTTGCACAAGAAACCCAAATCTGACAAGGAATCTCGACTTGCGACTGCACAGGTGAGAATCTCAATTACAATCTTCTAACTCAGGCCTCAGTTTGAGGGTCTTTAGGGTGATGAACAGTGGCAGTATGGAGAAAAACAGGGAGGTGTTGTCTTTTTGGAGACCATTAAATATAAACTAAGCACAATCTTATCTTAAAACATTTCCAGCTTTAAGAGAAAGGGTTTGACCATCAATCCATCAAATCTCCAAACTCAGGCCTCAGTTTGGGTTTTTGAAGTGATGAACAATGGCATTGTGGACAAAACCTGTGAGGCGTGTTGTCTTATGCCTGTCTTGGTATGGTTTTGATCGAAGGCTGGCAGGTCTGACAGGAAGGACTTTGTGAGGAAGAGGAAGGAGAAGTTGAATCCATTTGCCTCTACCAGCAACAAGGACAAGAAGAGGAACAAGAACTTCATGATGATGAGACACAGTCAGAATGTACGCACCAAGAACAAGAGATCATTCAGAGACAAACAGGTAAAGGATTTATTAGTTTTGCATAACTGTTTGATTTTGTTTTTATAATTTTCTATTCCTTTTGATTTGCTGAGACTTTTTCTATTTTTTTTTATACAGATTGCTCTAAGAGATGCACTTATTAAGAGAAAGAAGCAATACAAATAGCAGTGCTGTGGACTGATGGCATCTCAAATGCAAGGCAGTTTGTAACATCTTACAGCAAATGTGCTTTGTATAGGTATGCTCAAATCATACAGTCATGTATTAAAAGATTTACAGTCAATATGTTTCCCAGTCACTTGTGTATGTATGTTTGTTTCATTAATATATACAGTGCATCCTACACACAATACCCCATAATGTGAAATACGTTTTTGAAATTCTTGCAAATCAATGAAAAATAAAAATGGTTACAATCACATCTACATAAGTATTCACAGCCTTTGCCATTACACAAAAAATGTTATGTTACCTGGAAACAAATGAGAAGTAAAACCTTATCAACATAAATGTAATGCTAGAGTGGTCGGGTTCAGCAAAGCAGTCTTTGTACAGAGTGACCATCAGGCATCTGCTTGATAAACAGATTGTTAATCAAAGAAGCATTTGCCCTGATGCGCTGATTCCTAAGTAGGATTGCTAGCCATGTCTTTTTCAGTTGCTGTGATCAGGTTTTATAAATACTAGTTGAACATCTGAAAATTGACCAGATTAGTCAAAATACAATTAATATTCACATTATATATACACAGAATTTATCTTCGACTAAAACAATGCCATAATTATACACGCGATAAATGTTTTATGTTAGATCAGTTCTGGACATTTCTTTTATTTCTAGCTATGTTTATAATGTAATAATAGGCAGATTATTAATTTCATGTGGCATTTCAGATCAGAATCCATCAATATCTCAAAATTGGAAATGTAACCTCTAAAACTGTGTCATAAATGCCATAAACGTTTTATCTGTTACCTAAGGGTGGACAACCCTAGTCTGTAGTTTGTCCTCCCTTATTAATTTCAAACAAAGTTAATTTTGTTGATCCTTGAACTTCTGAAATGGCAAAGTAGGTCTGGTGGATTTTTATAAGATTTGTGCTTGTGGGTGTGTTTCAGTGGTCATTACATTTTAAATGTAAACCACACCTCGCAACCCTGATTACACAACAGTTATTAGTTCATGTGCACTCAAGAGAAGACTTAGGTTACTGCAAAATGTGTTAAGTTTAGCAAAATATTAGAGACGGCCGAGACACAGTTTAAGTCTCAATATCAACATATTATCTGCAATGTTTTGGATGTACATTTTATTATATATATCTTTTTTCATTTCATTTATACTTGGAGTCCAACCACAAAGTAAGTTTTGATTAACCTAATGTGAGAACAGGGATTTATCTTCCCTGATTCATCAGAGATCATTTATTATCATTTATACATAAATGTTCAGATTATACATGTACCCATTGTTTTTTTAAAGTATTCTTAGAGTTCATTATTTGAACTTGAACATTTCATTGATATAGGCTACCATGTTTCAAAGTATTTAATTTGAATGAATGCTCAGTTTGTACTTTGTGTTACTATTTGAATAATTGAAAATGCCTAACAAAGTTTTAAAAAATAATTATAAATTGCACAATATACTTCATAAATATTTTAACTCCATCCAACAGGTGGACGCTTGCCTTTATGTTTTTTTGCTCTGTGGAGTGTTTTTAAATAGTTTTTGTGTTTACATAATCCAGAATTATTATTTGTGTAACTGTTGAACAATTTAAAATAGAACTTCCTTGTTGAAAGAAAATATACCATGTATTCTTAAGGGAATTACATTAGCCATAAGGTATTAATACCCCAGTAAAATAGGAGAATAGAATAAACTGGTTTGTCAAGATTGGGGCTTTTGTTCATTGTGCACAAACAATGACTTTGTTTGCTTCTTATTGAGCCACAACATAAGGGTGAACATGCACTAAGGGGAAAAAAGACCAGTTCATATTTCAAGGGCAAGATAGTTGAAAAACAAGAACATTTGTTGTAGAGCTTATATAGCAATAGTAGTAAATAGTATTCACATGAAAGTAATATAACCCAACACAACATTGTTTTACACATTTTGACATTTGGCAGATGCTTTCATCCTAAGAAATTGTCAAATCCACTATCAAATAGCTATTCTAAGCCCACAGCTGAACAGAACCAAAAAGGATGTTTTTTGTAGTAATAGTCACTTGAACTTGTATTATTCTCCCAAATGTGTCATATTTCAACTGAGCAACCTCCAACTTTCAACGTACAATATGCTGAAACTGAGATATTTTGTCCAAATCCTAATTGCTTTGTAGCGAGTGCTGTACAACTGCAGAAAATCAAGAATATGTTTGAACAGAATGTAAAATCCATTCCATTAGATAAGGTGGTATTACCATGTTGGGTAATTTCAACAATTCAGTGACATCTGGTGGTCAAAAAATAAAATATGTCTTACACATACATATAGTGCATCCGAATTTTCCCTCAAAATTCTACACAATACCTATAAAGACATACTGAAAAAAGTTTGTTTCATGTGTTTAATACATTAGCAAAAATTAAGAATGAAAATATTAACATTTACAAGTATTCACAGCCTTTACTCAATATTTGAAGTCTATGAGTATGATGCTACAAGCTTTTCACACTTATTTTTGGGCAGTTCTTTTTTGCAGGACCTGTCAAGCAACACCATCAGGTTGGATAGGGAGCATTGTTGCATCAGCTATTTTTAGATCTCTCCAGAGATGTTCAAAGGTTCAAAGTCTGGGCACTGGCTGGGACACTCAAATACATTCACAGAGTTGTCCCAAAGCCACTCCTTTCTCATCTTGGCTGTGTGCTTAGGGTCATTGTCCTGTTGGAATATGAACCTTCGCCCCAGTCTGAGGTCCATAGTGCTCTGTAGCAGGCTTCCATCAAGGATGTCTCTGTACATTTCTGCATTCATCTGTCCCTTGATCCTGACTAGTCTCCCAGTACCTGCCGCTGGTTTTCCCAAGATATGACGCATTGCATTCAGGCCAAAGAGTTCAATCTTGGTTTCATCAGGCCAGAGAATTTTGTTTCTCATGGTCTGAGAGTCCTTCGGGTGCCTTTTGGCAAACTCCAAGCAGCCTGTCATGTGCCTTTTCCTGAGGAGTGGCTTTCACCTGGCCAATCTACCATACAGGCCTGATTGGTGGAGTGCTGCAGAGATGGTTGTCCTGTTCTGCAAAGAAGTTTCTCCTCTTCACAGAGCAACGCTGGAGCTCTGTCAGAATGACCATCGGGTTCTTGGTCACCTCCCTGACTAAGCCCCCTCTCCCCCGACCGCACAGTTTGGCCGGGCCGCGGAAGAGTCCTGGTGGTTCCAATCTACTTTCATTTACGGATGGAGGCCACTGCTCATTGGGACGTTCAATGCTGCAGAAATGTTTCTGTACCCTTCCCCAGATCTGTGCCTCGAAACAATCCTGTCTTGGAGGTCTACAGACAATTTTCTTTGGAAATCATGGCTTGGTTTGTGTTCTGACATGCACTATCAATTATGGGACCTAATCACAGGTGTGTGCTTTTTCAAATCATGTCCAATCAACTTAATTTACCACAGGTGGAATCCAATCAGGTTGTAGAAACATCTTAAGGATGATCAGTGGAAACACGATGCGCCTGACCGCAATGTTGAGTGTCATGGCAATACTTATGTCTGTAATTTCTTTTATTTTTAATAGATTTGCAAATTTAGCAAAAAGTTTTTTTCCTCGTTATTATTATTGGGTGTATAGATTTTTTAGCAAAAGAAATTATTGAATCAATTTTGGAAAACAGCTGTAACATAACATGTGGAACAAGTGAAGAGCTGTGAATACTTTCCGGATGCACTGTGTGTATCTTAGTTGTGCTAGGTAGAATTGAAATCGCTTCTAACATAGATATTTTTTTAATTCTAAAATAAGATGACTAAGACATGATTAATACTTCAGCCAAACAGGGTGAACATGTTATTCTTGAACCCATAAGATTATCATGAACTGAATAAAGAATAATAGATAATAAAAAGAGAGACCCACTAGACAAACCACAGTTATTTTTTTGCCATACTTTGACATCATTCCAGGATATTGTATATAACGTTTTTGAAAGGAGCAGTACTGTGACAGAGTGGACTGTAAATTGTGGGGCACCAAAAAACCCTGTCAGTTTCTATTAAGATTGCAACAATTGTTATAAAAACAATTTATTAAAAGAATTTGAATCCAAAATAAGAAATTACAATTATGTTTAAAAATTAAAAACTACCATTGTAATGGGGAAGTACATCTCCCAGAGATGTAATTTTTCATGTGAGGGTATTAGGGAGAACATCCAACAAACTAGGCACAATCTTCTACTGAAACGTTTCCAAGATGTTTTTCCAAGACAACCGGGTAAATGGCCCAGCTTTAGGAGACAGGGTTTAACCATCAATCAACCATGTAAAAGGGAACCAGAAGTAATACAGTAATTCTGTTCTGTTCATGCAGTTGTGACTGTGGACCATATACCTGAGATTCTGCCCCACAAGGCTAGTGGCCGAGTTACCAGCACAACTATGGTGTTGGGCCAGCCTCTGTGCTATTTTAACACGCTGACTCATTTAAAATGCACCCAAAGCACTTGCCAAGTGTGGGCTGTCATCGCCTCTGGACCAGGTAGGTCACTCAACAATGTATTTCAAGACATCAATCAAGCGCATTTTGTATTTCATTAGTTGCTGCCTTTAACCTTCCCTTGTCAAACACAATAATTTACAGTACATATATATTTAAACCCAGGCACAATTTTCATAATTTTGTCTCTGTATGGCACCAGAATAAAATTAAAATGAAACAATTAAGATGATATTTTGGTTCAACATTTAAAGCTGAAAGTCTACACTTCAAATTCAAGTAAAATTTTTTGGAATTGCAATATACACAGTCCCCCAATTTTCAGGGGCTCAAATGTAAATTGACATGAATAATCATAAATAAAATGTTTAATATTTAGTTGACCATCCTTTGCAGGCAATGACTGCCCGAAGTCAAGAACCCATGGACATTACCAAAGACTGGGTTTCCTCCTTTCTGATGCTTTGCCAGGCCTTAACTGTAGCGTTCTTCAGTTGTCGTTTGTTTGTGGGTCTTTCTGCCTTTAGCTTTGCTTTCAGCAAGTGAAATACATGCTTGATCGGGTTGAGACCAGGTGATTGACTTGGCTATTGCAGAATATTCCACTTCTTTTCCTTAAAAAACACCTGGGTTGCTTTTGCAGTGTGTTTTAGGTCATTGTTTATCTGTACCGTGAAGTGCCATCCCATCAACCTTGCTGCATTTGGCTGAATCTGGGCAGACAGTATATTCCTATACACTTCAGAATTCATCCAGCTGCATGTCTTCTATCACATCATCAATAATACTAAGAATCCAGTGCCACTGGAAGCCATGCATTCCCATATCGTCACACTGCCTCCACCGTGTTTTACAGATGATGTTGTATGCTTTGGATCATGAGCTGTTCCAAGCCTTCTCCATACTTTTTTCTTCCCATCATTCTGGTACAGGTTTATCTTAGTGTCATCCATTCAAAGAATCTTTTTCCAGAACTGGTGAGGCTTTTTTATATTTTTTGGGGCAAATTCTAATCTGGCCTTTCTATTCTTGAGGCTTATGAATGGTTTGCCTTGTGGTGAACCGTCTGTGTTTGCTCTTGTGAAGTCATCTCTTGATTGTAGACTTTGACAATGACACAACTACCTCCTGGAGTGTTCTTCCCTTGGCTGGACGTTGTGAATGAGTTTTTCTTTAGCATGGAGAGGATCCCGCGTCTTCCGTGGACGCCTTTTCATGTTCTGAGCACTCCAGTGCAATATTTTTTTTCAGAATGTACCAAACTGTTTATTTGGCCACTACTAAGGTTCCTTAAAACTCTGATTGATTTGTTTTGTTTTTGAAGCCTATGATGGCCGGTTTGACACACATAGAGAGCTCATTTGAAAGCATGATGTGGGTTCACAGCAATAGCTTCCAAATGCAAATACCACACTTAGAATTAACTCCAGACCTTTTACCTGCCTAATTGATTTACGAAATAATGAAGCAATAACTCCTATCTGTCCATGAAACAGCTTTTGAGTCAATTGTCCAATTATTTGGCTACTTTCAAGGTCTGTAATTCCTAAACCCTTCCTCCAATTTGGATATAAATTAATTAAAGGAATATACACTTAAATTAAAGCTGCGTGGGTGCACTTTACGTACATCAGACGAGACGGAATCAAAAATCCAGGAAATCACATTGTATGATTAAGTAATTAATTTGCATTTTATTGCACGGCATAAGTATTTGATACGTCAGAAAAGCAGAACTTAATATTTGGTACAGAAACCTTTGTTAGCAATTACAGAGATCATATGTTTCCTGTAGTTCTTGACCAGGTTTGCACACACTGCAGCAGGGATTTTGGCCCACACCTCCATACAGACCTTCTCCAGATCCTTCAGGTTTCGGGGCTGTCACTGGGCAATACGGACTTTCAGCTCCCTCCAAAGATGTTCTATTGGGTTTAGGTCTGGAGACTGGCTAGGACACCCCAGGACCTTGAAATGCTTCTTATGGAGCCACTCCTTAGTTGTTCTGGCTGTGTGTTTCGGGTCGTTGTCATGCTGGAAGACCCAGCCACAACCCATCTTCAATGCTCTTACTGAGGGAAGGAGGTTGTTGGCTAAGATCTCACGATACATGGCCCCATCCATCCTTCCCTCAATGTGGTGCAGTCGTCCTGTCCCCTTTGCTGAAAAGCATCCCCAAAGAATGATGTTTCCACCTCCATGCTTCACGGTTGGGATGGTGTTTTTGGGGTTGTACTCATCCTTTTTCTTCCTCCAAACACGGCGAGTGGAGTTTAGACCAAAAAGCTCTATTTTTGTCTCAGACCACAAGACCTTCTCCCATTTTTCCTCTGGTTCACCCAGATGGTCATTGACAAACTTCTGACGGGCCTGGACATGCGCTGGCTTGAGCAGGGGGACCTTTTTAATCCATGACGGCGTAGTGTGTTACTAGCTGCGACTGTGGTCCCAGCTCTCTTCAGGTCATTGACCAGGTCCTGCCGTGTAGTTCTGGGCTGATCCCTCACCTTCCTTATGATCATTGATGCCCCACAAGGTGAGATCTTGCATGGAGCCCCAGACCGAGGGTGATTGACCGTCATCTAGAACTTCTTCCATTTTTTTATAATTGCGCCAACAGTTGTTGCCTTCTCACCAAGCTGTTTGCCTATTGTCCTGTAGCCCATCCCAGCCTTGTGCAGGTCTACAATTTTATCCCTGATGTCCTTACACAGCTCTCTGGTCTTGGCCATTGTGGAGAGGTTGGAGTCTGTTTGATTGAGAGTGTGGACAGGTGTCTTTTATACAGGTAACGAGTTCAAACAGGTGCAGTTAATACAGGTAATGAGTGGAGAACAGGAGGGCTTCTTAAAGAAAAACTAACAGGTCTGTGAGAGCCAGAATTCTTACTGGTTGGTAGGTGATCAAATACTTATGTCATGCTAATTAATTACTAAAAAATCATACAATGTGAGAGACTGAATCGAAAACATGAATCCAGAAAATCACAGTTGTTGTGTACCTATGATAAAAATGACAGAGCTCTACATGCTTTGTAAGTAGGAAAACCTGCAAAGTGTATCAAATACTTGTTCTCCCCACTGTATCTCTCAGACAAAAACAGTATGAGGGAGAAAAGCATGTGTTCAGTAACTAAGTTCTGGAAAATTGCCTTTGCTAAATTATCAAAATGTAAGTTTAATAATAAATTAATTTGTAATTTTGTCTATTTGAACGGTCAGGTGTAATCAACTTTGACGCAGACAAGCTGGATTCAGCATTGCAGATCCTCAGTGCCTCTCCGTACCCTATTGCATTCATCAGTCAGACTAACAAAATGTACTATGCCACCAAACTGGGGCGCCCAAAAGACTTCCCTTGTGGCCAGTTGCCTGGCATCAGGTACTTTAAAGTTGGGGCAGAGAACAACTGCACTGCCAACAACTGCAATGGTATCCTACGTCCAGGGTCAACAGTAAGGTGCAGTAATTACATTGCAAAGCAGCCAATGTTATTTTTCATGACAATACGGATGAGACAGCAAATTAAACACAAGGGCTGTATATTCTAGAAATAAAGGTCATGGTTGGTGGTCTCACTTAAATGTTTGTTTGTAAGTGATTTTACTTTGTTATTTTTCAGGTTGAAATACCTCCTCATTGATCCTGTCACCAAAGAAGTGGTCTCAGAATCTAAATGGTCAAACCCCATAGTTCTAAAAACAAGTAAGCACATAAAAAACAATTAACATGACTCTACTACTGATACAGTGGATCTCTACATTATTCACATCCTTTGCTGTGATGCACCTGAATGAGCTTTAGAAGTGACATAATTAGTTGGAGTCCACCAGTGTGCAATCAATCATCTTCATTGCCAAGTAGGATTGCCCCTACAGGAAATTTGCTATGTTGAAGTGATACTTTAAAGCAGTAAGTAAAGAATAAAAACATAAACAGTACGTAAAAACTAGAAAAGACAATTGTAGCCCTTCAAGCTATGTCCGGTGTCCAGCTGTGTACTGGTGGTAAATTAACACAGATAATCTCCCAGCACTAAGATGGCCAACTCCCAATTACAAAAACAAAGATATTTCCCATTAGCTGGCTAGCTACCAATCGGCCAGTGTGTCGGTCTTTTGCCACAAAAACGTGAATATTTCCACAAAACACTAGCAACACCTCATCTGAAATGACACGTACATTTTGATACCTGTGAGATTTCAATATTAGGGGGCACCCCCACTTAAATAAAATTAACACAGTAAATAGAAAGCGTGCAAGACATGTAGTTGCATAATAGTGCAATGTGCAAAACAGACATGGTAGTCCAACAAATTAAGTTTGGTTAGGGGGCAGAGGGGGTGTGTCAGTGGTGCCTGAAACCGTTTGTGTCCAGGGTGGGAGGGATCAGTCACCATCTTTCCTGCGCGCCTCAAAGTCCTGGTGGGGTCCTCGAGGGATGGCAGATTGCAGTCTTCTCAGCAGACCAAATTATACGCTGCAGTCTGCTCTTGTCCCTTGCAGCAGTGTACCATATGGTGATGGAGGAGGTGAGGATGGCCAATGATGGCTGTGTAGAAGTGCACCATCGTTGTCTTTGGCAGGTTGAACTTCTTCAGCTGCCATAAGAAGTACATCCTCTGCTGTGCTTTTTTGGTGATAGAGCTGGTGTTTTGATCCCACCTGGGTGATGATAATGCAGAGAAAGCGAAAGGACTCGGTTGACTGGTTGTCACCCAGGCTGAGGGTGGCGGATGGGGCTGGGTTCTTCTTAAAATCCACAACCATCTCCACTGTCATCAGAGCGTGGAGCTCCAGATTGTTCTGCCTGTACCAGTTCACCAGGTGGTCGATCTCCCACCTGTAAGCAGTTTCATCCCCACCAGAGATTAGCCCAATGAGGGTGGTGTCATCAGCAACCTTCAAGAGCTTGACAGATTTGTGACTGGAGGTGCAGCAGTTGGTGTACAGGGAGAAGAGCAAAGGGGAAAGGACGCAGCCCTAGGAAGATCCGGTGCTGATGGACCGGGGATCTGAGAAATGTTTCCCCAGCTTCACGCGCTGCCTCCTGTCAGACAGGAAGGAAGGAAGGACACTTGTGCTGTGTCATAGCTGGAATGATGGTATTAAAAGCAGAGCTGAAGTCCACAAACAGGATCCTGGCATAGTTTCTGAAGAGTCCAGGTGCTGGAAGATGAGGTGAAGGGCCATGTTTACTGCATCGTCTACAGACCTGTTGGGTGCAGGGGGTCCAGGAGAGGGTCTATAGTGGCTTTTACTTTGGTCACAGAGGTCAGGCGATGGGTCTGTAGTCATTAGTCCTGTGATCCTTGTTTTTTGGGGGATGGGAATGATGGAGATGGTTTGTCATTGTTATAACTCACCCTGGTGAGATGGTATACAACATTCCTAAAGTTGTTCCAGCTGAGGAATTGGGGCACAACCAGTACAGAGCTTGCTCAGGAATAGCAGCAGGTAGTTGTGAGTGCATCTGCACGCACAGAAAGGCAAAGACCTTTAGAAGATGGCCTGGTGTCAAGAAGGGCAGCAAAGATGGTGATCGCTACCATCAGTCCTGTGTCATGCCAACAGTAAAGCATCCTCAGACCATTCATGAGTGGGGTTGCTTCTCAGCCAAGGGAGTGGGCTCAGTCACAATTTTGCCTAAGAACACAACCATGAATAAAGAATGGTACCAAAACATCCTCCAAGAGCAACTCGTCCCAACCATCCAAGAACATTTTGGCGACAATGCCTTTTCCAGCATGAAGGAGCACCTTGCCATAAGGCAAACATGATAACTAATTGGCTTGGGGAACAGAATATCAACATTTTGGGTCCAAGGCCAGGAAACCCCCCCAGACCTTAATCCTATTGAGAACCTGTGGTCAATCCTCTAGAGACAAACAAAACCCCACAAAATTCCAACCACTGATTATGCAAGAATGAGCCAGGATGTGGCCCAGTCAGGATGTGGCCCAGAGGTTAATTGACAGCATGTCAGGGCAAATTGCAGAGATCTTGAAGAAGGGTCAACACTGCAAATATTGACTTTTTGCATGTACTTAATGTAATTTTCAATAATAGCCTTTATGTAATGCTAGTAAATATACTTCAGTATACCATAGTATCATCTGACAAAAAGATCTAAAAACACTGCAGCAGCAAACATTGTGTAAACCTTTTAGCCACGGCTGTATGAGGCGGTATTTACACTGTCTTGGTCACCAGATTTGACTACTAAACACTATTTCTGTGTCCATACAGCAAGATCCTGGTCCTCATTTGATGAGAGTATAGGGAATCACTCTGGGGCAATGGTGGTAATTACAGTCATCTCCTCCTGCCTGCTGACTGTTCTACTTCTACTAATGGGAGTGGTGCTGCTACGTGACTGGTAAGGCATGCACATAAAATTATTTCCTTACTCTACAAAATGACAGTTTACCATCTTTGGTCCATTGGGATTAGATTGTTGATTTCGGGTTAGCATAACAATACAAAAGATGTACCATTTTAATCTACTAAGTATACTTTTGTGCTCCATCTCCTGCAGTTTGGGTGCTTTTCGGGGCGTCCATGAAATCAGCACTGGAATTGGTTACTTGGATAGCATTTATACTAATATTGTGTATTATTAATTAGACCACTCCTCAAGAAATGCAGTGTGTAACCATTGTGCACACAGCATTGACTTAAGATAGATTTTGATTTTAATGTTATAGCTACTTTATATAGATGTCAAAGTATGACACTGCAAAATATAAGTAATATGCCTATGGTATTCTATCTTGGTGCTGGCCAGTTAAAACATAATATTGTTAGTGTAGCTAAGTCTCTTTTCATCTTTGCTATTACTAATCGGGTTTGTTGTAATTTAAAAACTCCCCCGGGCTGAGGTAGGTCAAAGAAACTAATCACAAACCTTAATTACTATTCATTCAGAATTTTATTTTATAGAATTCAGAAAACATACTATTTCTACTACTTTATAGTAAGGCTTAGCTTAATATTTGTACCATGTATATATTGTCTACAGTGCCCTACATATGTTTTAGTATTGTAAAGTCAGAATTGCCATTTTTTGCGGTAAACAAGGCATATATGATATGATTAAAAGATGAATATGAAGCAAAAGTGCAGACTGTCACTTTTTTCTGTCTGTTTAAATAATAATACATAACATTTTAAAGAACCTTTCAAGATACCCAAGGACACTGAACAAGTAAAATTCAAGTAAAACCACAGGAAAAAAGACTTCTTAATAAAACCAGAGCTAAATTAAGACCAGGTTAAGCCATGGGAAATGGTAACCTGAACAAGTCAGTCTTGAGACTGTTTTTAAAAGTGATGATAGAGTCTGAGTTGCGTGCTGCTGAAGGGAGACTTCCACAATTTAGGGGCAGCAGCACTGACAGCCAGATCCACTATTGTACAAAGTCTAGTTATTTGGGACAGTGAAAAATCCAGAGTTGAAACAGCAGAGACTACGAGATGAGGTTTGTATGTGAATGAGGGTAGAGAGGTAAGAGGGGACAAGGCCATGGATGGACTTGTAGGTAAGAAGCAGGATCTTCCAATGTATACAGAACTTGATGGGGAGCCAAAGAAGGTGTTGCAGCGTGGGAATAACAAACTCTTGCATGCAATAACAGCAGTAAATCTGCAAAACATTGACAATACATACCTCTTGTAATCCTCCTTAGAGATGCTTTGCTAAGTCTATACTACAGCAATTGATTGTTTTGAGGAGTTTCTGACTTCATTCTCCTCTTCAGGAATGGAAATGCATATTCAGTCAAATTAAAATACAGGTGATTGACTTGGCTAATGGTCTAAAACATATTTTGGATGGGTCATTATCTATTGGCATTGTCTGGGAGCATTTTCATGAGGTTGCAAAGACAAGTGGCTACCAATGGTACCATTCACCCAATATAAAGTCTCTGACGCCTAAACATCTTTGTAAGGCTTCTGTCGTTATCACTCTTCATGGTGTGACTAGCCTTTGGAACAACCTGACATAACTGTGGTTCATGCTCCAGACACAACTGGGATAACCATAGCCACAGTTGTGAGGATTGTTTTAGTTGTTCATAATGATCTACTCTAGAGGAACAATTGCATCATTAGTGGCAATTAAATATGCATTTAAAAAAGTAGCAAAATGTATTTGACTTTTATTTAAAAATTGAAAATCTGTAACATGGAATTAATATGTACACTTTAATATTTTCTTTAATTACCATTGGCAGTAGTTAGATATTAACAAAATAAGATTTGCAAATACTGTGGTTGTATCCTGTCTCAGGATCAAAATATTAAAAAAATACACATGATTTTGTTTGACATAAAATAAATTCTTTCATCAACTATCAAAAGTTATATTTCACAATATTCAAGAATCAATAAAATAAAAATAAGAAGTTTTTAGGCAAGACATGAAACCAACTATTTGCTTTTGTGTATATATGCATTAAGAGTTAGGGGATAGTAGGGGTAGCAGCCAAAATGGGGGAGAACGAAAGCAAACAAAAACATGAACCTTTGTAAGGATTTACGATTATGAAACAAGATGCTGGTTTCCAGGAAACCTCCATTCCAAACCAATTCCAATAGGTCTCTCCTCTTTCATTCAGAATGAAAAACAGGGTTGACAACATCTGTCTAATAAGACCACTGTTTGACCAAACATTTTGCAACCCAAAACACCCCTGATTATTTATGTTCAGTCTTTAAGGTTCCGTGCGAACCATCCAGTCTCCATAATTTCGAGGACATTTTGAAGCATCTTTACTTTCAAAGGTTGCTATCCTGAGATTTTCTCCTCTGCTTGTAGACAACGGAGCACATATAAGATGACTTGATAGCAGAATATGTATTGATCCTATGTGACAGGAAAAATTGGAGAAATGTTCAGTTAAAACGAGTAGTATTGTACCTAAACAATTTCAACATCAAGCATTGTGACAATGATATAAATTAATACATAAATGTTGTGAATTTACCTCTGTTTGTACCATTCCTTTTCTTTGCAACCTCATGTTACGTACCACATCTGAAATATCAAACTAAACAGAAATCTGTTTAAACAAGCGTAATACCCATCTCCACCAATAACATTATATTAGAATATACACTATATGGAAAAAAAGTATTGGGACACCAACACATTACACCTACAGAAGCTTGCATGACATCCAATTCTAAATCGGCAGAGGTATTAAAAACGAGTTGGTCCCCCATTTGCAGCTATAACAGCTTCCCAAATATTTTTGAGTGTCTTGTAGAAGTTTTGGCCCATTCTTCCAAAAGAAAAATGCTTTACACAACTCCATCCGACCCTTGGCATTGTGCCAAGGATAATTTTTAAGGACTTAATATTATTATAAAATAATATAAATATGAATTCTTAGATAAGAAGTATTAACAACGCTACAGTGGCCAACTAGCTTATAAAACAAAGTTTACCAGGTAGATAACATAATCTTTGGTGGGTACTGGTATTATAAAACACAACATGTAAAATCAACATACATGCACATCCATTCTAAATCCATGTAGATTCTCGCTATCTTGAAAATGGCATGTGCGGGTCGGAAAAGGATGATCATTTTCTTAGCGGTTGTGTTAGACAGTTCTATGAGGGCCTTCACTGATGGGGTAGCCAGGAGGGGCAGAGACTGTGCCCTGACAACTGACGTGCAATCACGGTGACATTGTGAGCACTCATGAAATAGTATGTTCTCCAGTTTCATGGTTGTAGTGCCAACGCGAAGGAACGGCCTCTGCGCTTTTCCCTCAAACTTCAGCCAAACTTCAGCCATGTTATTTTCGGTGGATGCCTCGCATTAGCCAAGGTATTGACCTGACCGATTTTGTTTAGCTTTTTTGGGTGCTCGACTCCTGCAATAAACCTACACATGATGGCTATGTGAGCTTAAACTGTCAACAATTAGGCTTACCTCAGGTTTTAGCTACTGTTGACTGACGCAAATAAAGTTACAAACTATGCACAACCACGACACAAGCAGTGCGGCAGGTCCAACAGACTGGTGAGTGTTAGTCGCCAAATGCATACAACTGCTCGACCATGGAAACCCATGCCATGAAGTTCCGACGCACAGTTTTAGTGCTGATGTTAATGCTGGAGGAGGTTTGGAACTCCACAGTTATTGAGTCAGCAGAGCGTTGGCAACTTTTACATGCTATGCGCCACAGCACTCGGCGACCGTGCTATGTAACTTTACGTGGTCTGCCACTTTGTGGCTGAGTTGCTTGATTCCTAAATGCTTCAACTTTACAATACTTCCACTTACATCTGATTGTGGATTATCTAGGATTGAAGAAATGTGTCAAACTGACTTCTTGCAACGGTGGCATCCTATTACAAAACAACACTCAAATTCAGTGAGCTCTTTAGAACCACCCATTATTTCACAAATGTTTGTAAAGGCACACTGGCCAGTTGCTTCATTTAACACACCTGTGGCAATGGGACTGAATGATACACCAGTATTCAACGAATAAGAAGTGTGGCCCAATCATTTTGTCCATATAGTGTACATTTATACAAGTACATTTGTTACGTTAATTTGTCATTATCATACTTACGTCAGCATCTTTACTGATGAGGCCAAGAACCACGTCTATGCAAATGAGGGTTCCAGAACGCCCAATCCCAGCACTGCAGTGCGTTATAATGGGTCCTGATTGGCGGATGTTCCTCATATAGGATATGAAGGTCAGCAGCTGCTCAGGCTGCGTGGGGGTTCCGTGGTCTGGCCAACCTGTGTAGTTTAGGTGTGTGACATGTTGAACCTCTTCAGTCTAGAACAGGAACAGAGCACAAGGAATAGGCACTTGTTATTCTGCCACACAGAATGCCTTATACAGGATCCAAAGGATCATGCGTACTGTTACTCAACTCAGCTTACACAATTAAGAATGTACCAAGTTTTGTTTCAAGGCTGTGATTCTGAACTATACATTTACTTGTTAATAAAATACACACTATGAAAAATAAATAAATGCAACACCTGTCCTGCAAAGCTCTGTAGGGGGCCACTTGACTTCGAATTATACTCAACCTCACCTGGATATCTTTGACCTCGATGAGACGGATAACAAAGTTGTCTAGATGCTGATCCTTGATGAGCGTGATCTGTAACCGTTCGTCTACCATCTCAGTCATCTGCACGGTGTCAGGCCAGTACCTTTGACATTTAATCTTTCCCCCTTCCACTTCCTGGGTCATCATGGCGATGACGTCAGATTTTTGCTCCCAGACCATCTGCCAGAAATCCCCTAGAGTGGTGGGTAAGGGTCCTTGACACGCGATGTACTTGAATTCCTCATCCTTCACTTTCATGTTAATAAAATTGGCATTAATGTAGCCATCTTGACCCAGGATCACTCTAGTGGTATCAACTAGTGAAACAACAAAAAAAACCAATGTTTTATTGATACAGTATATTATGCTCTGTAGCAGATGAGCTATAATTTTGATTTGTTTTACAATAGCCCTAGGTAAAAGCTTATGCTATAGTGCTTTAGCAGACACTTACAGGGGACAATGTTTTTGTAGCGATTCTTCTTCTTGTTTTCCTTTGACTGGCCAACTAGACAGTCGTCCAGCGGCTGTAAATTCTGCAAATTCTGTAAAAAAATGTATCATAAAAAGGATCAGCCTTAAATCTGTCTGATAGAAATGTTTCTAACAACACGTTTTCTCTAGAAAGCACATCCTGCATTTTGTAAGTTGTATGTTAAGTATCAATGTGTTCCTACACTGCTTTCTATGCAATGTGTACAGTTAGTATACAGTAAGTCAAGAATAACATAACAGTGACTAAACAAAATAGTTCAGACTTTCTATGCTTGTCAAAAATATAAACCGACTATGTACCTCAAACTCCTGCAAAGGAATCTTCTGCTCAAGCAGGCCCCTCAGCATGCGTACCACGGTGTTGAGATTGGGCCCAGAGTACAGGCCATCGGGGATCACCTTCACCAGGGGAAGAGAGGTCAGCTCATCATCGGTGATGATGGGCCCCTCTGGGAAGGAGGGAAAGACAACGTTACTAAAGACAATTCAATTACCCACATAAATAACTCAAAAAAACCCATTACCAAAAGTTTGTAAGAGGATATTTAGTAAGTAGATCAACAAGGTTTATGTTAAGAATTGGAATTAGTGAAGTGATGTGGTTGTAAGTGGTTCCTGAAGAGTGAATTTGGAGTTAAAATGTCTAAAAAATAATTGTCTTTAATGATTGTGTTTTTTGGCTTCTCACCCAAGTCTTATCTGGAGATGAGACCCTTGGTCTTAGTATTGACATACAGTAACTGAAAAGTCTAAGCAGCTTACCATCAGTGAACTTGGAGTTGATGTTCTCTATAGGCAGCTCGTCACTCCCCCAGGTGATTTCATCTTCTGGTTGCTTTATCCTCATATTTAGGTTGCTGGAAACACACATTGTGACACTCAAATGTTTTCTTTGGGAACCCCTATATATACATAATACATTTTATCAAATGAATAATATAGGGCTCCTTACTTCTCGTTTGGTAAGTCTACACTTTCCTCTTTCCATATGGCTTTTCGGGTAGTCTGGAGTTCCACAAACACACAAAGAAATCTGATGTTAATGCAATCAACCATATAGTGGAAATCTGTTTTTGTGCCTTCACGAATCTGGGAGGTTCTGCCCAGAGCACTCTTCACCCATTATGCATTGGCAACAAAATACCTCAGGAGAATCCTCTGGCAGAGATGAACCGTCACAGTCTGTGTCTTCAGACAGCTCAGTGTTATTCTCGTGGTCCCTCCTTGTCCTCTGCTCCATAGGACCTGAATTGTAGTCTGGTACAGGACAGTGTGTTGGGAAAACATTTAACCTTGCATATGGGTATAATGCCACAATTGCCTATCTTAATGGTAACGTTTCTAGATCAAATCCCAGGACTGGCAAGGTGAAAAATCGGTCATCCAGACACAATTGCCCAATGCTGAGCACTTCTAAAATTTATGCTTAAAGTGGAAGTCCCATACATTTATAGAATTCTTAAATGGTTTCCTACACAAACTGTGGCGTCAGTATTAGTAACGTTTTTTAATAGGAAGAAGTATTAAGAGTGTTTACCTATTGGGGGAATGAGTGGCGGGCTAGTGAATTTGTTCCCATCAGGAGGGCAACACTGTTTGGTCTTCACTCCACTGTCCTCACTGTTCTTCGTGATGCCATTGCATTTGACAGGCAGGTAGGCCAGGTATGTGTCTGGATTTTGGTCTGGCGGTCTGGACACTATGAGACGAACAAGTCCTTTGGCCTTACGGATAGTGGTGACTGCTTTGGTGTGAGACACACCGGTCATCAGCTCCTCATTCACCTGTGGATAGATGCGGTCAGTTGGAAACTTATGTGCCGAGTTTGTGTTTGGTCGCATAAAACCTTTTGAAACGGAGTGACACAGAGCAGGACTGACTGGATTTTACAAGATGTGGGGAAATGTATGCCACATTGACCACGATGCTGCTTTCAGCTATACAAAAAACGCATGTTCAAAGAAAACTCACTTTAAGCAGTCGATCTCCCACTTGTAGCCTTGCTGTCGTGTCTGCTATGCCTCCAGGGGTAATAGATTTGACAAATATGCCCCTTTCACCTCCGATGACTGAGAAGCCGAGCCCTCCTGTTATAGGCTTTTCCAGGTCCAACAGAATGATCTCCTCCTGAGGGCAAAATAAACCAATCCATTAAATTTAGTAAACTCCATAAATCCCAGATCTGTATCCCAAGTACATTTGTTTGCAACTGGACAAACTATATATTGTTATTACCATGTAAAATCTATTTCAATACAAACAGTGGTTACAACATGGTTTTGTAACATGGTTAAATGTTACAAAATCTCAAACAAAACTAGGCCAATCAAATTACCTCTAAAGGACATACGGTGGACAAAGCCTCAGTTTCTCTGAGATCAGCCCCGTGAAAATAACCTGCAACAACAGTAATATGTTGAATGGTAACAACCCACTCCTGTGCCCCTCACAGCAGATACTGTGTTTTTACAAAGCGATTCAACAAGCAGGCCTCAACATTAAACAATGAATTTAAGATAATTCTACTGCTCAAAAAAATTTAAGAAACACTTAAATCACACATTGGGTCTTGATGAACAAAATATACTGCAACAGATCTGGGGCACGTGAGGGCCAGTCAATCTGCCACATGTTCATTGTGAAGCTGCTCTCATCTGTGAAGAGAACGGGGCGCCAATGGTGGACCTGCCAATTCTGGTGTGCTCTGGTGAATGCCAATCGAGCTGCACAGTGCTGGGCTGTGGCCACAGGTCCCATCATAAGGACTCGGGCCCTATGGAGTCTGTTCTGACAGTTTGGTCAATAACAAGCACACCAGTTGCCCGCTTGGAGATAATTTTTATAGCACTCTGGCAGAGCTCCTCCTGTTCCTCCTCGCATAAAGGAGAATATACTGCTTCTATGGCCCTGTCCAGCTCTCCTCGTGTAACGGCTCCTCCCTCACTTGAGACTGTACTGGTAGACGCAGCAAACCTTCTTGCAACGGCACGTATGGATGTACCCCCTATGGAGGAGCTGGACTACCTGTGCAACCTGAATGGGCTACTGGTACCACCTTATGCTACCAGGAGTGACGAGGACACAAGCAAAATGCTAAACTAGAGAAGAATCAATCAGGATGGTTAAGGAGAGAGCAATTGTCTGTGGTTGCTACCTGCAAAAACATTCACCTTTTTGGGGGTTGTCTTTCTGTTGCCTCTCCAGTGTATCTCTTTGCACCAAAACAGGTGACATTGATTCACAATCGGTATGATTCCTGACTGGACAGATTCATATCCCTGAAGTTTTAATTGACTTATACTGTTTGATACTGTGATGATTTGGTTTCCCAATTTTTTTTTAGCAGTTTAGTTTTTTACGAACAGACACAGTGAATTAATTGTCCAAATCAATCTTGCAGATCATTTCCATTTACATACTGTTGATGCTGGTGGACACATTAGGGCTGACGTTGTTAAGGAATGAAATACTCTTCTTATGTCCTGGATAAACTGGTTTTCCATCCCTGAAGGGCAAAGAAAGACATTAGATCAACTTATGTGAAGAGATCCATTGGTTGGTTTAATCTTACTCAGAAACCAACTAACCAAGATTACAGCATGTCACAGCAAAGCCAAAGACTGGGTTTTATTGAAGGATAAATGCACATTATAACGAGATGAAGATAGTCTACGCAACTGCAACATTTTCATTCTTTGTATCAGTGACATTCCAACCTACCAACGTGCCGGTGTAGAGTGCCGGATTGAGGGTCAGATGATTTATTTTACCTGGTGGCCTTAATAGTGAGGTTTCGGAGTGAGATCTCCAGCAGCCTACAGCTCTCATTGAGGGTCAGCTCCAGAGTGGGAGCTCCATTGATATAATGGACCAGGTCTATGGGTTTCAGACTGCCCTCAAGCAGTGCTGCTGAGCCAGGGAGGATCTCCTTTATGAACAATACCCCATACACACTGTCTCTGCCCCCGTCCAACACCAGCCCTGCAAAGAAAGATATAATAACATACAGCATATTGTACACAGTCCTTATAATAAAACATACAACATATAATAACAAGCTTATTAAACAACACCCAATACAAGGTGCCACTGCCTGTCACAACACCAGTCCTGGATGGAAAATATCTTGCTATGCAATCTGAATTATAGAATTTCTCATGGATCAAGTCTGGGTAGGTCCTACCTTTCTGTGGTATTCCTCTGTTTGGTGCATTTAGAGCACAACTTCGGAACCAAAAGCCGGCTGCCATAAGCAACACAAAAAGCTTATTTATGGTAAAAAAAAAAAAAAAAGGAGCACCCTATTGTCTCTTTTCTCGCCCCAGGGGCATGTGACTAGCTGTGATTACCATGATAATAATCTTTGGTTGATAAAACAAAACCAACACGGTGGCATTTTCAACCGTTGGCAGGTACAAAAACTAACAATGCAGCTGAATCACATAAACGGATGTATTGCTTACCCAGTGGTTCTTTGTGGCACTGGAAGGAGATGTCAGGAAGTAAATGGGCCTCTATGGGGGGCTTGGGAACCTCAAGCACCCTCCCCACTATCAGAGCCAACACCCGGGGGGCGGCTCTTACCAGGTTCACCACCTCAGTATGCCCCATGTTGGACACGTCAGTGTCGTTCACCTGCAAGATGACCAAACTTTTCTAAGGAGATGTGCTGGGAATGTTGGGAAGCATTTCATCTTAATTGCTACATCCATTTTTTAGGACATACATGTACAGTGGAGGAAACAATGATTTGATCCCCTGCAGACTTTGTATGTTTGCCCACTGACAAAGAAATTATCAGACCTATTATTATTATTAGACCTAAAAAAGGCTGGAATGGGCTACAAGATCAGTGCCAAGCAGCTTGGTGAGAAGTTTACAACAGTTGGTGCAATTAATCGCAAACGGAAGAAACACAAAATAACTGTAAAATCTCCCTTGGTCTGGGGCTCCAACCAATGATCATGAGAACAATGAGGAATCAACCCAAAACTACATGGGAGGATCTTGTCAATGATCTAAAGGCAGCTGGGACCATAGTCACCAAGAAAACGATTGGTAACACACTACGCTGTGAAGGACTGAAGTCCTGCAGTGAACGCAAGGTCCCCCAGCTCAAGAAAGCACTTAGACAGGCCCGTCTGAAGTTTGCCAATGAACATCTGAATGATTGAAAGGAAAACTGGGGGAAATTGTTGTGGTCAGATGAGACCAAGGTTTTTGGCCTCAACTCAACTCGCCGTGTTTGGAGGAGGAGGAATGCTGCCTATGACCCCAAGAACACCATCCCCACTGTCAAACATGTAGGTGGAAACATGCTTTGGGGGTATTTTTCTACTAAGGGGACAGGACAACTTCACCGCATTAAAGGGACGATGGATGGGGCCATGTAATCTTGGGTAAGAACCTCCTTCCCTCAGCCAGGGCATTGAAAATGGGTCATGGATGGGTATTCCAGCATGACCCAAAACACACAACCAAGGCAACAAAGGAGTGGCTCAAGAAGAAGCCCATTACATTCCTGGAGTGGCCCAGCCAGTCTCTAGACCGTAATTCCATAGACCATGTGTGGAGGATCTGCAAAGAGGAGTGGGACAAAATCTCTCCTGGGAAGTGTGCAAACCTGGTGGCCACAAGAAACAACTGACCTCTGATTCCAAACAAGGGTTTTGCCACCAAGTACTAAGTCATGTTAGCAAAGAGTAAAATACTGATTTCACTGAGTGAAATGCAAATCAATTCATAATTTATTTGAAATGCATTTTTCTGGATGTATTTGTTGTTATTCTGTCTCTCACTGTTCAAATAGACCTACCATTAAAAGTATAGACTGATCATGTTTTGTAGACAATGTCAATGTAAACAAAGCGTGCAATTCCTTAAAATCTGGTTTAAACTGTATTCAATTCAAAATCATTGGATGGTTCTTGCATCCATTGATTTGCCTCTAAATATCAAAGTTGTTACATTCCCTAGCTTTTTCATGGAGGTTAGCTTTAAATACAGCTTTTAAAGGACCATAACATTCCTACAACATTTCAGCTTTTTGTCTCTACCTGGTAGTTAACTGCCCCAGTGATGTCTCAGGTCTAAAAGAGTCACAGGTTAAAAGGACAGGATGGGCAAAGACTATTGAGACCCACATAGATTCACACTCAATAGCCCACAAGATAAATATGCTCCACAATTCCAGCTGCATATGTACTTATACAGGGCCTCCAGATTAGCACCCATTTAGAGTTTGGGTTTCGGAGAGGTGTAGGGATTAATTCAGGGTCGGCAGGATGTACCATTATCATCCGATCGCCGGGTTTCAGGCGGCCGTCTCCCTTGGCGGGGTCCTGGATGATGTCGTGAATGTAGCAGCCCAGGTCGTTCCCTTTGGTCAGAGTGAACCCCAGGCTTCCTTTGTCAGACTTTACCAAAGACACTTTTAGCTCCACGTCCTGGGAGAAAAGGCACACCAATATATCAACCAAATACAAACACAATACATACAGACAGATTACATAATTAAATAAACCAAAAGGATCACACCCTTTAAACACTTGAGCTCTGGAACGTTCCTTCTATCGACTTCAGGAAAGGTGGGGGAATTTGATGATCAATGATGCTTTTACTTCTACTAATTATAGTTGAAAAATATATGAAAATGCATTGTTAATGCTTTGTTACAGAGAGACAGTGGGGAAATAGTGTAGAGTTCATTGCTTAGAGAGCAGTGGGCCTCATGCTACAGCGCTACACATGCACTGCAGGGAGCAGCCCAGACAACTGGTACATACATTTTTTAACAGATGTAATACATCTCTTAATCATTGAATTCAGGGGTTTCATTCAGTCCCTTCGCCACAGGTGTATAAAATCAAGCACCGAGCCATGCACCGAGCCTTGACAAATATTTGTGAAAGAATGGGGTTGTTCTAAAGAGCTCACTGAATTTGAGGGAGGTACTGTAATAGGATGCCACCGTTGCAATAAGTCAGTTCGTGAAATATATTCCCTCCTAGGGCAGTGGAAACGTGTTTTGAGTCTGATTGACAAGCCTGGGTTTGGCGAATGCCAGGAGACATTTCCTGCCTGCATTGTACCACTTGTATAGTTTGGCGGACGGGGAATAAAGCTATGGGGTTGTTTTTCTCGGGTTGGCCTAGGCCCACCCACTAAAGGGAAATGTTAATGCCTCAGTTTACCAAGACATTTTGGAAATTACTGTGCCAGTGCACAATGCAAGGTCCATAAAGGTATGGTTGAATGAGTTTGGTGTGAAAGAATTTGAATGGCCTGCACAGAACCCTGACCCCAACTCAGCCAGGCCCCCGTCCAACATCAGTGTCTATCCTCACCACATGCTATTCTAGAAGAATGGGCAAAAATGGCACACTCAAATCTTGTAGAAAGCCTTCCCTGAAAAGTGAAAGCTGTTATAGCTGCAAAGGGGGAACCAACTCGACATTATTGCATATGGATTTAGAAATGGATGTCATCCAAGCTCCTGTAGGTGCAATGTGCCAATGTTCCAAAACGTTTTTTGTCTATATAATGTATATTCTTTTCTGGATGCTTACCCACACTTCAGTGGTACTTTTAGGTTTAATGGATAGTCATATCCAGAGCAAGTATATTTTTATATAGCCGTGTTAGCTTTGCCCTGTTCTTACCGGTACAAAGTCATCAGTGTCTTGTCCACTGCCAGGCAAGGTGTGGATGAGGTTCAGTGGCAGAGGAAGCGGGGGAGGCTGGTGCTCAGGGCTGGGGGCTTCAGAAGATAATACCTTAGGCATAGGAGTGGTGTCCAGGTCCAAAGCCATCGGAGAGCAGGAAGGGCCCCTGGAGGAACAAAGGCAATAGAACAAATCGATCTATCAACTGTACCCTGGCAGTCCTTTAAACATGTCACTAGGTGCTACACCTTGAAGAGAAGGTATAAGATCACGATACCTACACTCCTCTTCTCACTAGCTAGCTGACGAGTGGCTAGAAGCCACAGGGGTGATGCAAACTGTCAAAACTGTCTGAAAAAGTGTAGGCATCATTTATGTAGGATTCACTGGTCTTATCTATCGCCTCCAAAAAGCTAACAAATGTTTGAAATGTTCCAGTTGTAAAGCAAACAAATCATTGGTTTAATTAAAAAACAAAATAACAGTGACAACCAATGAAACCCTATTAAAATACAGAGCAGTGCATCCACTTTCTAAATGACCTGCTACACAAGAGAACCTTGTTTCGATAGAATTGGGTAAGGTCACTTTTTAAACAGTGTGATTTTGGAGGAGCTTCAATTTCAACGGGTTGGTCATGTGACGTACACATTAAAATTGCCACATCCAACTAAAGGATGTCTAATATCTAAAGTGTTTGCAGTAACAAAAAGGCAAAAACACATGGAAATAACTGGTCTTATGAATAATAGTTTAATCCTTCATGTCCGCATTTACAAATCAAATACAACCTCTGGAACAAGATTGCTTGGAAAACCCCAAAATAGTGTTGATATTAAGGGTAAACATTCAGGGCCTTTTGTACCAGCCTACGAAAGTATGTGATCATCCTAGATCCCGCTGGAATCAGGACTTGGTGTACTGCATTGGCTATGAAGTGCAATCCTTACATTCTTCTGACGTCCAAACGTTTGGGCAATGACTGGTCGGGGGAGTAGTATGCTGAGTGGAGGGTATTGTCTAGGCCCATTTCACGAGGGGTCTCGTACTGGCTGAGCCTGCCAACGGAGTGCAGGTTATCGCTGGGGGTCTGGTAGACACTCTGCTCTTGAGATGGGCTGAATGCCTCTTCCACCTGAATTAATAGATTAATACATTTCAAAATTTAACAAATACATATAGGAATTTTACCAATATTAAATACACAGCATGGTGGAATACAACATTACACACAGAAACTTCAGTTAACATGTATTTTTCCCATGTTGCTGTTGCATATTAGAGATAGTCTTGGTGCTAACTGTGTATTGGAACAAGTAATTACTGATGTTGAAGAGGACTGGAATTTGTGTGCTACATTGCTGTGTGTCCTCTTTTCTTGTTTCTATTGAATCTTGACCAGGGATTTTACGCAGCATGCTTTGCACGGCAAGCAAGCAGAACATGTGATAATAAATTAATTAAATATATGCCTGAGCCAATCACTTTGAAAATGCCGGCTCCCAACAGCAAGCAATTTCATTCTCCAGGTTTGTAAGGATATGCTACATCTTAGAGCCAAATTTAGTAGGTTAATAGCAAAGCACAGTATAACAAAAGTAGTATAACATCACTGCACACTTGACATAAAGGATACATTCCCCAAAAGGTGTCCTGATGTGGATTAATCACCATTGTTGACTTTTTTCATAATATGTGGATGCTGTTATATTAAGTGTGAGTTACAACGATAACGTAATAACACTGATGATAATAAAAATAATACATTGGTTTTCCTAATTTGAGGGAAAAATGCAATGGAATGAGGCAAACAAGTTCCAAAGATATTATAGAGCCCAGCTTACCTCCTGGTCGTCGTCATCCGTGCTATTGCTGTAGCTGTCTCGCCGGCTGGGGGACTTTATGTGCAGTCTCTCCAGTGCTGCCTCCACCGGTCCCAGCCCTGACCCCAGGGTCTTCTTCCCCTCAGACACCACCGGAGAGCCTGTCCTAGGCCTAGCCGCGTTGGGCTCAGGAGGATGTGCCACTGATGCTTTACAGGGCGATGCCACAGGAGTCTAACGAGTAAAGACCAACAGTACACAGTTAATACAGAATACTAAACAGTTTAAATAGAACTGTAACAGCCCATTATTGGGACCCATATAATTACTGTAGATCATGGATTTCTTAAATTGCCTCTCCTGGATTATGACGATTGATATGAATTTTAAATGTTGTTCCTCACCAGAGTAGAGGTGTCCATATCAGGTAAGACCCCCTGGTCAGGTCTACAAAGAAGCAGAGTGACTTTTTGACTAGTTCCTCGTAGGGCTGAGATCACCTCCTAAAGGCAAGGAAGAGTAGTTCAAGAACACAATGTTTTGTTGAAATGTTTGTATTTAACATCACTTGATTCATACCATATTGGAATACAAAAAACAAATACAGAATAAAACACAATGTGCATATAATTGGTCACTTCATCCAATAATGAAGCTGTATAAACACCTGATGTCATAAGGAGAGGTTTACATACATGTTGTGAGAGTCCTTTGAGTGGCATCTGATTGACCCGGAGGATGACGTCCCCCACATTGACGCGTCCACTCTCGGCGGCCGGCTGACCGGGAAACAGCTTTTTGATCCTGACCATGCTGGAGCCAGGGCAATGACGGGCCGACTGGTCAGGGTGGGTCTCCTCTCTGCTGAAGCTGAACCCGAGGCCTGAAGTGTTCTTCAGCAAGGGCACCTCAAATATGTTGTCTGGGAACCGTTTGGGTCACATTGTCAATCCCTTCTGAAACCCAACCTTTTAATAGATCATTTACAATAGTACCCCTTGCCTCTGTTGCCTTTCGAGTGCCTGTTTGACTAAAAAGTAAATAAAAAAAAGATTCAATGATCACACGTACAGCAGCAGTGCACTCACCAGCAGTGATGAAGCTGTACTCTGGCTGGGCTTTAGGCTCTGGGGCTGGTTGTTGCTTCTGCTGTTTTGATTGCTGCTGTTGCTGTGGGTGGTCATATGGTACAGAGGGAGGGGTGACCTGAGGGGTAAGAGGGGCATGGATACCCTCCGTAGGGAGCTGACCCTTCTCCAATAGCAAGTGGACCATCTGAGATGGGAAAAACCCCAGATGAGTTAAGGCAGAGTAGCAGAGACCAGTAGCGTCTAGGTACACTTGAAAGTTCATTAATTTAGTCACTGCTATCCAGAGAGGCATATAGGGTTCATTGCCTTGCTCAAGGGCACAACTTTCTCTTCTAGTTGGCTCAGGTATTTGAACCAAGCAATTCCTTAGCCAACAGAGCAGTGATAAATTGTACTCTGGTAGATTATCCTGCAAAGGTTGTCTAAATCCTAGGTGCCAAGTATATTGGAAACAATACAGAGATGGGAAATCATCAATTTAAATTCCTCAAAATGCCTTCAATCGAAACCAAAGTACACATTTTCTGCATCCATTCCTGGTCATTTGAATGGATTTTATTATTTAGAAATAAGAATTTCTCAATATTCATTAGATCCACACCTTGGTATCACATGATGGAATGTTCTTAACTGTGTGAGGACTTACCTGTCCAGTGTCTCTCAGGCTCTCAACAGCCTGTTTGTGAGTAGCTCCTTCTAGGCTCTTCCCATTAACTGCCACCACTCTGTCCCCTAGTGGGAAAGACAGGCATGTGAAAGTTACACACACATTCAGCAAGCATCAACGTGCTGACAACACGACAGCGCTGCATTCTTTTGTAAATTTTTTGCACAAAAATATTGTTTAATGTTTTGCCAGACTGAACGGGACCACAGTGTCTTACCCTTCTGGATCCTTCCGTCCAGTTCTGCGGCTCCTTTGCGGATGACAGCCTTCACAAAAACTCCTCCATGCTTCACACTAGTATTAACTCCACCCTGAAGAGAAGAGGATGTGGCCAGGGAGCATGAGACATATCTACCATGGACTCACTGACTCTCGTCTATGGGTTTGTTGTTTTTATTAAATACTTGATCCAAATTTGTTTAGGCTAATTGTTCTTATATTTTGAGGTTGTGTCAGCTTTAGTTAGTTGTACTAACCTTTCCAGATTAGAAGCATCGTTGTTGTCATAAATCAACATGCAACGTGCTCATGATTGATTAAATAATATGAATAATACAACATCAATAATTTTATGAGATATAAAAATTATTTAACTAAAAATCTCTAATTGCTACTTGATTTCAATAAATATTCTCTGAGTGCTACAATGCATGTAGCTACAAGAGCTGTCAGTTCTTGCCTTAAGCTGGAAAACATTCATATAATGATCATCATCAAGTTTGAGATGCAAGGATCATACAGATAAAAAAAAAGAAAACACACTGCTGGTCATTTTTCAGCAATTCAGAGCAGTCAAGCAACCAGATGAACAAAAAGAAGGCATTAGTACCATGCCGCAAACAAACTGCTCTGTGCTGTTTGTTTCTATTGTTCCTCGTCATCGTAGGATGAAATTAGCATTCTGTAACCTGCGTCAACTGCGACAGTTTGAAAATTCTAGAATTCTCAGCAGTTAAAAATTAATGGTTGAAAACACCAATTTGCAAAGACTTGGAGCGCAATCTCAAAATCCCACAAAGAAGCCAATCAGCAGAGCAGAGCTTAAACAGCGTGCAGTGGAGCTTTGAAAAGTTGTGCATCAGAAGTGAACAGGACTTACACAACAACAGCACGCATACACAAGAGTCATGAGATAAGAAAAAAAAACTTAATAAGTTAAAAAGAAACAAGAGAGGGTGAAAACCTTTCCGAACAGTACCGTGACACTTATGCCCAGGCTGCTGTCCTTTTTAGACAGCTCAACGTCAAATAGATCTCCCGGAGAGAGACTACTGACCCCTGGGACATTATCACTTAACCCTCCCATGATGCCGTTGGGGAGAGGAGGAGTTAGCTCCTGCAAACAGAGAACATGGCAGTGAATGAAACATGGTTACCAGGCAACAGACATGCAGGGAGACTAGGGGGAGAAGAGATAATGAGAAGTTGTTTTAGATATGGTGGAAGTGAATGGGAAGCGTAACATCCAAAAAGCGATCAGAGGATGACATGCAGCCATATTATAACACTGCATTGCATTCGCTGACATTCTGAATGCAATGACAAGTAGCCGGACAATGATTAAACAGACAGGCAATTAGTTGGTAAAAAAACGCCAGCCATTTGAGAGGTTGTTAATTGTGCCTCTTTGCAGTGGTTTGGTGGCGACTACAGTACTGCATAGTTTACCTCGAGGACACCTACAAAAATACAGAAACTATTAGGGACTGCTTCTTGGGTTGTTTTCCAATAGCACAGAAGTTGTTCTTCACAATTTCAGCTGTAAATATTCGTCTTGAATGTTTAAGCCTACGAACTTTCTGCCATAAAAAAAGCAGCAAAAATATAAATACATGTACTGTTTTTAAGCATTGAAACAACTTTTCAGGAATTTGAAGTGCAAAACAGGCCAAAGTAGTGGACCACAGTAAATTGGAGGCTTGGTCACTGACAATAAATAGCAACTGTGGAATTCCTGTTAAACACTTGTCAGTAAAGACACCAGTGCCTACCTTTTTAAGCTTTTGTTTCTCTTGGCTACTAGAGTATGTCTCTTCGTCCATATCAGAGTCTCCTCTATCTGAGTAATCTGGATCCTTAGGCAACTCTGGTATCTTCGCTTTCCTGGTTTTTGGTGGTAATGCAGGTGGAACTGCTTCGATGGGGGTGATGACAATGGTGCGATCCTTCTGATGGAGTATGGACAGGGGTACTGCGTGGGCAGAGTTAGGTTTGCTGTGGGTGCCGTTGACTGGTAACTGAAGGGGAGCCTCGGTGCCCTCCATCTTGGTGTCCTGAGAGCTCAGGCTGCCATGGCTTTGGACAGGGGAGAGGGACGAGAGGGTAGTGGAGATGGTGGTTGTAGGGACAGGAGGACTGTGGGAAACAATTTCCGCCTTCTGTTCCTCAGATGAAAACTTGTGTTCCAGGTCTGGTTCTTTCTGGTTGATGAACGCCAAGGGAGCTTGAGGTGTATATGGAGCAAACCCTAATGGAGAATGTACAGGAAAATATTATTATTAAAGAAAAACATATGCATTCCATATTTGTATTTGGACAGGTTTTTTTTTTGGTATGGCTCTGTACTCCTGCCCTTTGTATTTAGAATTAAACCATAGCGAAGGCTTGCAGCTTTAAATTGAAGGTATTTGCATCCATCTTGTTAACAAACATCCTATCTCAAACAATGACAACAAACCTAGTGCAAAAATAATTAGGGAGTTTTTCAGGCCCAAATGGCAGAATGCTCTTGACTGGCAATCTCCATACCTGAATCCAAGTGAGTATGCGTTTCACTTACTGAAGACAAGACTGAAGGTGCAAATACTTATGGACTGCACTGTTTGTAATAATTGTCAGCTTGTTCGTGGAAAAGCAGACAATACTTAACCTATAGATCCTTCAGTGCCCATAAATTACTCTAATAATGGTCTGAATCATTATTACATCCCACCAGTCAGGGATGCTTATGTAATATCTTAAAAAATAATTTGAAGATCTTTAAATAAACAGACAAGAATTTCTTAGACCTGAGTGATGTTTTAAAAATCAAATCACTACATGGGGAATAAGAAATAGTAATTATTCCTTTAAAAAATTTTTTTTTTTAAACATGTCAAAGATGCATATTGCAGCTTGTAAGCCGTTATAAACCTACTTTCAAATGACATAGCAGTTTAAGTGCATTCAACCCTGTTCCTGAGAAATAAGTTAAAGAGTGGCAACCCTTGAAAATACCTTCTCAGGGATTTAGGCATTATAAACACTTAACATTTCGCAATATAATATTAATGCTCAGAATATTCATGAATCGATGGCTACCTTCATATAATCGCTCTCTGGGCTGAGACACAACTAGTGTGATGTCATCAGGGGAGCTCTGCAGGACCTCGATAGCAGCCTTATGGGGAAGGCTTTCTAGGTTCACCTCATTCACAGAAATTAGACGATCTCCTACGGAACACAGTGCATAACATCAGTCACAAGGTAAACACCGGGGGCCAACCTCATCTATTGTAGGAATTCATTCCTACATAGCTTGTTGCCATAGTTTGTTGCCATACGGCCATATTATTATTTACATTATTCAAACAATGTCATATATGACATTGATAGTTCATTTACTAATGTAATTTTCATTAACCTTTCCCAGCAAAATATGTTCAATAATCTGCAGTTATAGTTAATGTCGGACATCACTCTCTATAACAGGGGTGGGCAAATATTTTGGCTCGGGGGCCACATCAGGATTTTGAAATGAAATGGAGGGCCACATTTGTTTTTGTAATTTGTTAATCATATTTGATTTGGAGGCCAGAAAAGGGCATTCCGTGGGCCGGATGGGACAGCCTCGCGGGCCGCATTTGGCCCTCGGCCGTAGTTTGCCCACCCCTGCTCTATAACAATGTTATTGGGAAGAAGAATCAATTCAGATTTTTGAGTGGTATACGCATTGTTATGTTTAGATTGTATTTTTTTAACTGTGATTACGATTCACATGCTAGATTAAAATGGGTTTTTAATCTGGCAAATTTAAGATTACTGGTTGATAGTCTAAACAAGGGGTAGGCAACCCGCGGCTCCGGAGCCACATGCAGCTCTTTTAAGGCTCCACTGAGGCTCCCTGGGGCTTTGACAAAAAAAGCATATGGAAATAAATAACGGTTATTTATATTTTTTTGCACAGTGAACAAAGGGAACATCTCTTCCCTTGGAGTTTGAAGTTACTGTGTCACTGAAAATACATATTATTTTATATTTTGTCAACTAAAATGCACGTCCCATCCTATTATGCTGCTGTCAAGCGTGTTGTTCAATCATCTTTTGCTTTCCCACCCAAGGTAAAGCAACAATGGAGAATTTAAAAAAGAGTAAAGTCAAGAATTGTCTTTATTCTTGTTTTATAATGTCATCAATGCAACAAACTATAATTTTTGAATATATAGTATAACTATATATAAAACTATATAAGCTGTGACATCAAATAGCTTTTGCGGCTCCAGACACATTTCATTTTGTGGCAAATATGGGAAAATGGCTCTTTGGATATTAAAGGTTGCTGACCCCTGGTCTAATCACTAAAATACTCTGACATAACAGCTCCACTGACCCGGCTTGAGGCTGCTGTTGAGGTCAGCAGGTCCCCAAGGAGTTATGGAGCTGATGAAAGTCCCCAGGTCCCAAGCGGAATTCTCCCCCCCAACTATCTGAAACCCTGAATAGAGACAGAGAGAACTTATTATTATAGTCAATGTATACACTCCCAACTTTTATGATTTTGATTTAGTGTGGATCCGAATTGAGTTGTTGATCCCGCTCTGGACCGCTCCAACCCCAGAACTATGACTACCTCTTCTATGTCGAAGTCCTTTTCAGATTTAATGGGTGTGTGTACCCTTAGAGGTTCCGGAACCCCCGGGTGAGAGAGTACCCTCGTGCATCGCTCTTTTCTCTTTCTCAGATCTTTTAAATGAGACATCCTCTGAATATTTCCCCAATGTAATATCTGACAATGATCCCCTGGCCCATGGCAGTCTTGTCGAAACAAACCTTCAACTGGGAAAATAATGAGGTTAACTCTCTTCTCTTCTGATGAAGCATTCATTGCCACTTCCAATGATAATTTTCTTTTTTCAAATCAGACTGAATCTACTTCACACTCATTTACGGGAATCTCTTAAGACATTAGACTTGTTTACAACTTCTGGATATTTCATTTTGTATACACCAAAATTCAAAGTAAACAATTGAAATTAAAGGCTGTTCCAATTTGCGTGAATTACATTAAAGCAACTCATAATGTGACTCAGTAATATGTATGTCCCTCACATGCCTGAATGCACTTCGAACAACGTGGGGCATGCTCCTGATGAGACAATGGATGGTGTCCTGGGGAATCGCCTCCCAGATCTGGATCAGGGCATCACTGAGCTCCTGGACAGCCTGTGGCACTACTTGGTGTCCCAGGTACACCAATACATAGTGTCCCAGAGGTTCTCAATTGGATTCAGGTATGGGGAACAAGAGGCCCAGAAAATGGTCTTAATGACTTCGTCATCCAGGAACTGTCTACACATTCAGGCCACATGAGACCGGGCTTATGCCTTCTAACTGGACAGACTTATTTCCTTGAAGTTTAATTGACTTGGTGTTATACTGTGATAGTTATGTGTACCCTTAATCTTTTTGAGCAATGTATATTGTCTCTACAACATAGACAAAAGGGTTAACCTCAGATCTATTTGGTTATTCTGTAATTTAACAAGCACTCCACTAAGAAAGCAAAATCTGTCCGGGAGATGAGAAATTTAAGTCACACAGGAATGGTGGGATGATACCATTGAATCAAAATTGAATCAAAATCAGAACCAGCTTTATTACCAAGTAGGTTTACACATAGGAAGGAAATTGCTTTGGTGCTATGGTGCATGACAAAAACACAGTAAAGATAAAATTTGCAAACATTTACTGAATAAGTAGCAAAGTGCAATGAGCAAGAAAAAAGTCCAGAGAATTTAACTCCTAGAATTTAAGTTATGGGGCAGAGGGTTTCAGTGTCAGTGGGGGTGCTGATGGATCTGGGATCAGAAACATGTTTCCGCAGCTTCACATGCTGCCTCCCGTCAGACAGGAAGTCAGTGACCCGATGCATGTGGATTCAGGCACTTGCAGCTGGGAGAGCTTGCCCTGCATCAGAGTTGGAATGATTGTATTAAAAGCAGAGCTGCAGTCCAGAAACAGGATCCTTGCATAGGGTCATAAAAGGTCCAGGAGCTGGAGGATGAAGTGGAGGGAAATGTTAATTGCATCATCTACAGACCTTTTGGCTCCAGGGGCAAACTGCAGGGGGACCAGGAGACGGTCGGTGATAGCTTTGAGGTGAGACAGCACAAGATGCTCAAATTACTTCATGACCACAAAGGTCAGGATGACAGGTCTGTAGCCATTAAGTCCTGTGACCCTTGGTTTCTTGGGAATGATGGAGGTCTTGAAGCAGGCTGGCCTATGCCATGTCTCTAGTGAGGTGTTAAGCTTATCAGCACAATGCTTCAGGGTGATTGGAGAGGTATGGGAGGTGGGCTGGAGGATGGAGGCACAGGGGATGGTGTCCGGACTGTCCCATTGTCTTTCAAAACAACAGTAAAACTTGTTCAGGTCGTTGGCCAGGCGAGAGTATTTGATGGAATGGGGAGCTTTAGGCTTGTAGTTGGTGATCTGTCTAAGGCCCCTCCAGACAGAAGCAGAGTCGTTTGCTGACCATTGTTGTTGTAATCTCTCAAGAGTACAGGTGTTTAGCATTTCTCACCTCCTTACTAAAACTGTTCTTTGATTCGTTAAATCTGTCCTTATGCCCACTCTTGAACACCTCATGCTTTTTCATCCTTAGCTGTTTGAGTTTAGCTGTGATTTGTCATTGTTATAACTCACCCTGGTGCATGATGGAATACTGCAGTCCTCACAGAAGCTGATGTATGACGTCAGCTTCTCCAACACACCCGACAAGGTGTGTTGGAAAAGGGAAAAAACTTGCTGTTTTTAACCTGCACAGCTTGACACCAGATAGAGCTGCCTCAACTGCAAGCACACTACAATTTCCCTAGAAATCTTACCTTTTCCAGTTGGTATTTCTTTATCCCGAACTTCGTACAGACTAAATCACCCAAAACTCAAAAAATAAACGTACGGTCTCTGAATGAAACCAATCTTGATGATTGAGCTTCAACTGAATAAAACAGGAACTTACCAAGGCCGCACTTCACATCCTTCTTTAGCTTCACCGTGGTAAACTCACTCTCTGGGGATGGCAAAGCATTCACCTTCTTTTTCAAAGTGTCTGAGTAAATGCCAAGAGAAGGTATTTAGAACTTAACTGGGAATCCTTTCAATCCTGTCATTGCAGTATTTTACGCAGTGTCCTTTTTGTTTTACAGAAGTCACATCGGGACTGCACACTTCCAGTTCAGAACAATGAAAGACACCAGTGTGTTAGTATAGTTATATTGCATTTAAGTTTAAAGTCACATGAAAAAATTAGGCCACCCCATTAAATATTTAGTTCTTTTTTAAGAAATATGGAGAAATCAATATTTGATCTTCTCTAAAAAAATATCTATAGATGATGGTGATGTAAATGATCCAAAACACTGACATTTTAAAAATGTATAACTTATTTAAGATTGAAGATTTACAAAGATGCCAATCCATCAGCTTTATAGCCAAGTAGGGGATACCCCTACAAGGATACAAGTGGTACTTTAAAACAGTAAGTAAATTAAATAATACAGTAAGTAAAACATAACACAATAAACAGGAAGTGTACAAGACATGTAGTTGCATAATAATAATAGTGCAGCTGGGAGAGATTGTCCTGTATCAGAGCTGGAATTATGGTTTTAAAAGCAGAGCTGAAGTCCATATACAGGATCCTGGCATAGGTTCCTGAGGAGTCCAGGTGCTGGAGGATGAAGTGAAGGGCCATGTCTACTGCCTCAATCACAGACACGTTGGCTCTGTAGGCCTACTGCAGGGGGTCCAGGAGAGAGGCTTTAAGGTGAGTAAGCACAGGGCGACGGGTCTGTAGTCATTAAGTCCATTGATCCTTGGTTTCTTGAGGCTGGTAAAGATAGTGGAGGTCTTGAAGCAGGCTGGCACATGGCATGTCTCCAGTGAGTTGTTAAAGATGTATAGGAGTGGCCCATACCTCTGCTGAAATGGGGGAGGTGGGCTGGAGCTGGGGGGTGGAGGCCCGGGGGATGGCATCAGGACTTTCCCATTGTTTTTCAAAGCGACTGTAGAACTTGTTTAGGTCGTTGGCCAGACGAGAGTCGTTAATGGAATGGGGGGCAAAGACAAATCCAAAGTAGAATTGTTTGGGCACAGTAATAGAAGACGTTGTTCCAACCAATGACAGCATTTGAGCATACCAACTGTGAAGCATGGATGTAGAAATGTAATGGTTTGGGACTTCTTTGCTGCAGGGCCTGGCCAGCTTACTATCATAGAATCCACTATGAAGTATTCATTGTATCAGAGGTTGCTTGAAGAAAATGTAAGACCATCTGTCAGAAAATTTAAGATGAAGCAGATGTTGATATGACATTGGAATGAATCAAAAGAAAGAAATGGAGAGTCCTGGAATGGACAATTCAAAGCCTGGAACTTAATTCTATTGAGATGCTGTGGGGTGATTTGAAATATGCCGTGCATGCAAGAAACCCTTCAAACATCACACAGCTGAAAACATTCAGCCAAAGGAGGCAATACCAGCTATTAGGGCAGGGGTGGGCAAACTACGGCCCGAGGGCCAAATGCGGCCCGCCAGGCAGTTCCATCCGGCCCGCTGGAGGTAATGAAATGGTTTTGAGGGGAATCGAAAAACAACTCACCAGCCCATTCTTATACATCTGAGTCGGAATCTCAACTATTTACACATTATATGGGATCTACTGTACATATGTACTGCATGTTTTTTAACTTTTGCCCTTTTCAGGCCTGCAAATAATTTATGATTAACAAATTACAAAAACAAATGTGTCCCTCCAGTTAATTTCAAAATCCTGATGTTGCCCCCGAGCCAAAGTTTGCCCTCCCCTGTATTAGGGCATAGGGTGTCCTAACTGTCTCCTCAGTTGGAAATGGCATCTTTGTAAATCTTTTGTTAAACTAATGATGTCAGGGTTAAAGTGCAAGCGTCTTTGGGTCTTTAGAAAAGCGCTATATAAATTCAATGTATTATTATTATTACAAGTGTCATTGTTTTTGGTTAAATTAAATCACCTTTATCTATAGATATCTTATGAAATATGTCCATATTTATAAAAAAAAAAAAAACTAAATATTTCATGGGGTGTCTTAATTTTTTCACATGCATATGATCATCAGGAAGTGCTGCAATGTATAAACTGACCAGAAAGTTTGATTGAATGACTTTTAAGGTGGTATGTCATATATTGTTTTTGCAAACAAATCTATTTCATATTTAAGAGTGGTTCTTGATCCAGCAAATGTTAGTCCATCACAGAATCACAAGCTCAGCTGTTGTGGCTAGGTGACTAGTCTGGCAGTATTTGCTGCACTACAGGGCCATGGTGGCCCAACCTTCTTCTAAAAAAAAATTACTAACTCAAAATAGGAGCAGTATCTCTAGACAATCACTTAAAATGCAGATTACACTTCTCAGCTGCCAACTGGTAGTGAAAAGAATAGGGTGAGGTTTCAGAAAGCATGAAGTACAGAAGCTAGAGTAATGTGGCAACTATGCAACTCTGCCATTGAGACCCTTATCGAAATACACACAGCCCTCTTAAACATAAAAAGGAAAGTTACACTTGGTCAGGTGACTGCCTCCCATCATTGATAGAGCACGACCTTTGAGTATGCTATTTAAAGAAACTAGTGAAACCTACCATTAACACTATTTAAGGAGGCAGGTATTGAGGACACCCCAGAGCTGTGCATGCTCACGCCTAGAGAGAGGAAAAACACACACCATTAGGTGCCTACTGGCTTAAACATGGGTAGAATAACATTGTGTGAAACTAAGCAGCCAAGGGAAAACGTAAAGATCCTGACCTACGACATAGGCGTTTCCCATCTCCTCAACAGATGAAGTGTCCGACTCTTTCTGGAACGTCTTCAGACTCCAGGCAGGGCTGTGGCTACCCTGGGACGCTGAAGAGCCCAACGCCCTTAAGAAGAAGAAGGGTGAAGAGATGAACACAGAAAGAAAGACAGGAAAGGGACAGAGAGACAGAATGAGCCAAAGAAGGATTAACGAAACAGAGGAAAAGAAAGAAACAAAGCCAAAGAGATATGAGGAGAAAAATTGATTATAAAAGTAGGATATTTTGTCATCTGTCAATCTGAGGGGATACAGTAGAATTTTCCATGGGATTAACAGGCACAGCCCAAATTAGGTCTGCTGATGCTTGTGTGTAGCTGTGTGGAACAGCCCAAAAAACACTGTGGTGTTAAGAGTCTTGGGGGAAAGAAATCATAATTATTGAGATGGTAGTTTACAATTCGCCTCAAATGAATAGCAAACAAATGAACAGACAAGACTCCTAAATATGTCAAAATGTGTAAAGCTTGCTACAGCTGTTGGGTGGAAAAGGTGAAGGAAAGAACTGGCAATAAAACAGAGTGTAGTCTCAGCGATGAGCCGTGCATCTCCTCCTCCTCCTCCCCTAGAGGGCTAATTATGGGGGTAGTGAAAAAGATCTTGCTCTGGCCATCAAACTGATCTACAGGCTGATGGACATTAAACCTTAATAAGCTGCTGAAACTAAGATACCAACTCCCAAGCGTCTACCTTCTACAGTAATAACCATTTTTATTCAAAGGTTCCTATGGAGTACCATAATATGAGACAAATATGCTGTTCTGAATGAAGCACAGGCAAGGAAAACAGCAACCCACGCAAAAATCTGAAACGTCCAGACTTACGGGTCATGCTGGTGTGCAGAGATGGAGGCAGTGTCCGAGCTGGCACGATGGTAAGATAAGAGTTCTCCACGATGGCAGTTCAGCAAAGACTGGCTGCTAAAGGGAACTGGCCTGTGCTCTGGAGACTCAGGAACCTAAATGGACCAACAGTGGGACAAACTTCAACTTAATTTAACGTGATTTCTTTTTGTTATAAAATTCCATAAATAAATAAATCTTCACCACAGTTTTTCAGAATTATATTTAAAGCTACCACCAACATTCACAATGTACATGAAAGCATAAAATGTACTAGACAAATGCTCAAAATATGTCATTGTCTGGTACAGTTACTAGCCACAAACACTGGACTTTGCATAAAAACTGGACTTTGCAAACCACAAATGGAACTTTCAACACAAAAACAGCACAGTACCTGGCCCAAGTTGTGGTGTGAGCGGCTAGTCATCAGCCGGGTTTTGGTGGGATGATGGGGTCCAAGGCCAGAGTTAAACCCAGGAAAGGGCACCTCCTCTTGGGCGTGGAGCCGCCCCCCAGTGGACATGTTGAGAGCAACCTATGGTAGACATTCAATATTTTTTAAACTAGTCATTGACACATTACAAGATACTAAAATATGAGTGTAGGCAAAAGTGGTCCATCGGTCAACACACTGCTCATGTACAAAATTCACACATGCATGTCATCCAACATTCTGCTCATTCAGCAAAAAAGTATCCTCCATCTTTCACCACTTTTCTGTTCAATAAAGCATAAGCATAACATACATTTAATTATATGTACAGTCGTGCTCAAAAGTTTGCATACCCAGGGGGAAATTGTGAAATTGATTTTGAAAATAACTGATCAAGTAAACAATATATATTTTATAAGGAGAGTGAGCATATGAAGCCATGTTGTTTGGTTCATTTTTAAATCATAGTGACAGAAATCAATCAAATGGCCTTAAACAAAAGTTTACATAACCTTGAATGTTTGGTCTTGTTACAGACACAAGGTGACACACACAGTTTAAAAATGTCTAAATTTCAATTAGTGTCTGTGTACAAATAGTCAATGAGTTTGTTAGCTCTCACGTAGATGCACTGAGAAGGCTATGTTTGAACAATATAAACCAAGCAGGCCTCTAAGATCTATGAATTCAGGTCAGCTAGTAGAGCCCAGAGTCCAAACTAATCATAGCAAAGCGGCATTTAGTAGCTATGCGGCACATAACTGGAACAAGCTACCAGAAGATCTTAGACATGCCCCAAACCTATCCATTTTCAAATCCGGTTTAAAAACACTTCTGTTTTCACGTGCCTATGACTGAGGGCTTGACCTCACTATGTCCCCTATAGCTTTAATAGCTACTTTAAAAGCCACATGGAATCCTTTAAAAATCCTTCTTAATTTTCCTTTTAACCTTTTATTTCTTTTTTGATTTTAATCTGTACACGTTAAATTGTTCCATGTCTGTTTTAATTAAACTATTTACAATTGTATTTCTTTTTTTTAATGTCCTTACTATCTTATGTAAAGTGCATTGAATTGCTTCTATGAATGAATTGTGCTTTGTAAATAAACTTGATTGATTGATACTGAGCGATCGGGAGCAGTAAAGAACGGTCAAAAGACCTGCGAAGTGACAAGGTAATTTAACTTTATAAAGATGGAAAAAGATCTAAAAAGATATCCAAAGCCTTGTACCAGTCAGTACTGCACAATGCCAGTCAGTGTACTGTTCAATCACTTACTAAGAAGTGGAAAATATGGGGATCTCTTGATACCAAGCCAAGGTAGAGATAGAACAAGAAGGATTTCAGCCACAACTGCCAGAAGAATTGTTTGGGATACAAAGAAAAACCCACAGGTAACCTCAGGAAAAACACAGGCTGCTCTGAAAAAAGAAGGTGTGGTTGTTTCAAGGAGCACAACACAACGATACTTGACCAAAAATGAGCTACATGGTTGAGTCGCCAGAAAGAAGCCTCTAATGCCACAAAAAACCCTGGTTACAATATGCCCGACAACACCTTGACACGCCTCGCAGCTCATGGCACACTGTAATTTGTAGTGACAAGACTAAAATAGAGCTTTATGGTCAAAACCATAAAAATTATGTTTGGAGAGGGGTCAACGAGTCCTGTAGGGAAAAGAATACCATCCCCACTGTGAAGCATGGTGGTGGTTCACTGATGTTTTGGGGGTGTGTGAGTGTTAAAGGCACAGGGAATCTTGTGAAAATGTATGGCAAGATAAACGCAGCATGTTTTCAGAAAATACTGGCAGACAATTTCCATTCTTCAGCATGAACACTGCGCATGGGATGCTCTTAAACTTTCTAGCACGACAATGACCCTAAGCACAAGGCCAAGTTGACCCTCCAGTGGTTACAGCAGAACAAGGTGAAGGTTCTGGAGTGCCCATCACGGTTTCCTGACCTTAATATCATCACGCCTGACAAGATTTCAAATGTGTGCAAGACAACCAAAGACTTTGCAAGACCTGGATGCATTTTGCGAAGACGAATGGGCAGCTATGCCACCTGCAAAAATTTGGGGTTTCATAGACAACTATTACAAAATACTGCATGCTGTCACTGATGCTAAAGGCGGCAATATACAGTATTAAGAAAGAAGGGTATGCAGACTTTTGAACAGGGGTCATTTTATTATTTTCTTCATCTTATTCCATAAGAAACAAAAAAAAATGTGTTTTGCCTGCTCACTCATGTTTTCGTTAATAATGGTACACATATTACCAATTCTCCAAGGGTATGCAAACTTTTGAGCACAACTGTATGTAGACAAAGAAAACTACGCAATGCATTTGAAACATTTACCTCTGAGTAAGAGATCCTTTTTAGGCGTTCTGGGTCAGAAGGCACGGAACGGGCTGAGAAAATGGGCACCAGGCTGGTCGAACTTACTGCCCTTCCCATCCCCTCCACCCGACCACCACCATATTGTAGTATGCTCAGTGGCGAGTTATCTGTGGAACAAGGGAAGTAACAATATTTAATTAAAGCAATCATTTAATCTTTATTTACTCTGGTTTGCAGAAGATACCAATGTATCTCTACATGTTCAGTACATAGAGTAGGTCTAACTAAAAAGCTTGGCAGATAACCTAAAGGCCATAATGTTAGGTCAGTAAACAAAAGGTCGCTGTCAACATGTTTTGCAGCATTATTTGAGCAAGGAACCATAGTGGCTCTGGAAGGGAGCCTCTAAAAAAATTGTGTAATGTTAAATAGTTTACTGTTAATTATGGTTTTAATGGTCATTACTACTGTCAAATGTACAGACATCACAAAATGGGGTACTCTTTGGTGGAGGCCTTGTTTAACGTACAAAAGAAAATTGGGCAAGTAAATCTGAAATCTTGAAAACAGGTTAAAAACAGGACATTCTGTAGTCAATTCATCATCCCTCTCCATCTCACCCAGGTCAAACAACTCCTGGTTGTTCTGTCTGGCTTTCATCTGGAGGTGGAATTTGTGCTGAGCAGAGCAGAGGTTTAACAGGTACTGACAGGTCTTGTTGCTGTCTGTCTGGAAAAGGTGTTTGATCCCATCTGATGTGTTCTGAAGGCAGATCTTCTTCTTCTGCAAAGAAAAATGGGAGGATAGTTCCATTTACTTTTTTTAATGTTACATTAAAGTCAGATGGTAGATGCTCAAATCCATTTGTAGGGTTAACCCTAATTTTCAAAAGAGACATGAGTATTTACTGTAAACGAGATCTTCTTGGTTTCTCTCCAGTGAAACCTTAGTACAGAAGTTCTGTTTCCATTCAGGACCTCAAAGATGTGCACGCCCTTGGAGTAGACCCCTAGCATGATGCCTGTCAGGGACCTCTTCTCAGGCAGGACACGATGGAAGTGAACTCCATACTCAGTCAGCCTCTGGCTTGCCTTCAGAGAATAGTCATACATACAAACAAAAAACCTTAACTTCAGCCAGGGATTAGTCACATACGAACAAAAAACCTTAACTTCAGGCAGGGATTACACACGCAAAGGCACACAAGTGCAAGCTGACAATCTTACTTCACAGACTAAGCCTAATGCATCCTTTACCTTTAGGAACTCAAACTCGGTCTCGGCCTCTGTGGCGCCGTAGTAACTGCTGTGGAGTTTAGGCAGTTCTTCCTTGATGGAACTCTGGTCGAGCTTATCCAGAATTGAGGCAGACAAGTAATGTTCAAGCCGGAAGTACGTCTTTCCATGGAGCTAAATCAGACAAGGAGATTACATACAGCTAATACATTGACTACTGGGTTGGATTTACTGATCCAGGCTACTACTTGACCAAAAAGCATATTTTAATTTAGTTTTGGAAACGTTTTTTAGTCTAGATATAGGCTTAACATTGGTCAGAGAAACCACTGGGTAATGTTGATATGGTTACAAAGAACTACAGTAAAACTGTTTTAATACAGTAGTTCAAGTATAGTGTTTTCCAACTTGATGTTAACAGTAGATGTATCATCAACCTGAAAGAACAAACGACTAGAAATTAATCGTCTAGCTACAGTCAAAGTAATTGGGCATATGTGCATAGACTGTTCTCTTCAAAGCACCTTAAATCTAATTATTATACAGTTCGATGTTACTAAAAGGTAACACCATAACCTTTCTGAAAGTTTTGCAGTGACTCAAATAAGATCAATCCTGTAATAACCGTCTAAAAAAATGACGGTGTAATATGGTTTCTTTCCATTCATTTTCATGGCCATCTAACATCATGAACCGTATCGTGAACTAGTCCTTTATGAGAAGGCTTGCCTCTGGTTGGTAGTCCCCAAACTCTGCCTGCAGTGCAAGGGATGCCAGGATCATGGCATTCTCCATGTCGCAGCGCATCCTCTCCTCCAAGATATCCCTTCTCAGCTGCAAGTAATACTGGTGCTTTGTCATGGAGTGCCTGGTGGGGAACAGAGTAATGCTATATGGGGATTTATTTTAATTTTATAACTTTATGGCAAGTATTATTTGATCAAAAGGCTCAAAGTAGCCTGGACCCAGAACAGTTGTGTAGTATTTCATCTTATTTCTTATTGTTATGATTGAAAAAAATGATTTTCTTACAAGCTTATGTTGCCCTCGGGAACCCGTAAACAAAAATATGAGTCAGAATCAGAATCAACTTTATTAGCAAGTAGGTTTACACATACAAGGAATTTGCTTTGGTGCTATGGTGCATGACAGATAACACAAGTGGTATAAGGTAAAACAAAATGAAATCTAAATGTGCAAACATTTACTGAATAAGTAAGTGCAATGTGCAAGAAAGAAGTCCAGAGACGTGCATTAATGTAATGCATTAAGTAGAATTCAAGTTATGGGGCAGAGGGTATCAGTGGAGGTCATCTGGCCTTGTTGATGAGGCCAGCTGCCGTTGGGAAGAAACTGTTCTTGTGGCGTGAGGTGTTGGTCCTTATGGACCGTAGCCTCCTGCCGGATGGTAGTGGCTGAAACAGTTTGTGTCCAGGGTGGGAGGGGTCAGCCAATCTTCCCAGCACGCCTCAGGGTTCTGGTGGTGTACAGGTCCTTGAGGTATGGAAGATTGCAGTCAATCACCTTCTCAGCAGAGCGAATGATACACTGCAGTCTGCTCTTGTCCTTGGCAGTAGCAGCAGCGTACCAGATAGCAATGGAGGAGGTGAAGATGGACACAATGATGGCTGTGTAAAAGTGCACCATCATTGTCTACGGCAGGTTGAACTTCTTCAGCTGCCGCAGGAAGTACATCCGTGCTTTTTAGGTGATGGAGGTGGTGTTTTGCTCCCACTTGAGGTCTTGGGTGATGATGATACCCAGGAAGCGGAAAAACTCTGCAATAGTGACCATCTCCACGGTCTTCAGAGCGTTGAGCTCCAGATTGTTTAGTCTGCACCCGTTCACCAGGTGGTCACCAGAGATGAGACCTATGAGGGTGTCATCCGCAAACTTCAGTAGCTTGACAGATTGATGACTGGAGGTGCAACAGTTGGGGTACAGGGAGAAGAACAGGGGTGAAAGGACGCAGCCTTGAGGGGATCCGGTGCTGATGGAGACATGTTTCCCCAGCTTCAAATGCTGCCTCCTGTTAGACAGGAAGTCAGTGAACCACCTGCAGGTGGATTCGGACACTTGCAGCTGGGAGAGCTTGTCCTGCCTCAGGGAATTATTGTATTATGCTAGAGCTGAAGTCCACAAATAGGTTCCTGAATTCAGGTGCTAGAGGGCAATGTTAATTGTAGACTTTAAGCCCGGTGATCCATGGTTTCTTGGGGATGGCGACGATGCAGGATGGCACATGGCATGTCTCCAGTGAGGTGTTAAAATGTCTGAACACCGGAGACAGCTGATCTGCACAATGCTTCAGGGTGGATAGAGAGACAGAGTCTGGCCCAGCTGCTTTGTGGGGGTTCTGTCTCTTAAACAGCCTGTTAACTCCCATCTCCAGGACAGAACGAGTTGTGGTAAGTGGGGAGGGGGCCAGTGGGATGGGCAGTTTGGGCAGCCCCATACTCCTGCTGAGGTGGGCTGGAGCTGGTGGAGGGTGACAGGACTGTCCCATTGTCTTTCAAAACGAGAGTAGAACACTTAAGTCGTTGGCCAGGCAAAAGTTGTTGATGGAATGGAGGACTTTAGGCTTGTAGTTGGTGATCTGTCTGATCTGACAATTTAAATCTGTTCTTAGAGCTTGAGTTCCTGTCTGTATGCAGGAATCAGGTGGACCATGACGTGGTCAGAGTGACCCAATGCTGCATGGGGGACAGCATGATAGGCTGTACTGACAGTGATCCAGAATGTTCTCTCTAGTCGGGCATTTAATTAATTGTCTGTATTTGGGGAGTTTGTGGCTGAGGTTTCCCTTGTTAAAGTCCCTGAGGCCAACAACAAAGGAGTCAGGGTTTGCTCGCTCCACACACAGTACATGTTCGGCAAGCATGCGCCATGCCTCCAGCACGTTGGCCTGCGGTGGAATGTAAACACCAACCAGAATGAATGACGCAAACTCACAGGGGGAGTAGAAAGGTCTACAGTTTATGTAGAATGATTCCAGAACAGTGCTTTTGAATCCCTGTCACATCAGAACACCAGCCAATGTTAGTGTAAAAACAGGTACCTCATCCATTCGTTTTCCTGGAGAGTTCTATGTCGTGCTCCGTTCTGAAAAGCTGTAGTGCAGAGTCCGGAATCAATTCAGAATCCATGTTTCCGTAAAGCACAGAACTGAAGACGAGTAACAGCCTCTGTCCTTTCCTGCCAGTAGCTAAAGTTCGTCCTGTTTGTTGCACAGCGATCGCACATTGGAGAAGATTATTCCAGGTTACGGTGTTCGATGTCCACATTTGCGGGTTCGTACGAGCGCACCGTCACATTTCCCTCTTCTGCAGCATTTTACTGTAAGGGCACCTTTGACTAGAATTCCCAATAATTCCACTGATGTTAGCAAGAACATAAGTAAAGATTTGCTGTCGTTGTTCCTCTGATGTTTATGATCTCATCTCTGGTGAAAGAGCTCCGGGTATTGCAACAGAAAACTGAGTTTACAAACAAAACAAAAAGAAACAACATGCACCAAAACACAGAGGCTGCCATCAGCGGCGCCATCTTGGTTAATTGTGATCTTAAAGGCAAAATTGGTCCTATATCTCCTTTATGAATTACTTTGGTGCTACATATGTTACTGTAAACCTTCAAAAGATGCTACTCATTATTATTGTTAATATATTACTATATATTGCCCTGTTAACATAGAATTAACATTAGTTGACTGTTCTTGTTTATTGCTTCTTTATGCTTTTATTGCACTGTAGCGAATGTGTTAGTAATGACGAATTTGCAAATGTCTGCAGCTGTTGTATCTATATGTTGTTACTATCAGTTGAATCGACTTGAATTTTGTTTTTAATTTGACAGGAAGTAGGCATAAGGGAGTCTTACTGTATCAAGTTCACATCGTCCAAGAAGAACTTTATTCGCAGGAAAAGATTAAACTGGACATCAGGTTTCTTCTTCTTTGGTTCGTCCTTCCAACCCTCAGGAGCCACTTTGGACAGCTTGGCATCAGGGTCGATGAAGAAAAACTCATCATCTGGTGGAGGACCCGAAGGGAGGCAAGAAGAGTGGGGCGAGAGAGGAGAAAGAGACCAGCAGGGAGATAACAGTAATAAATCAGCATATGAGCGGTCTTTCTCTATGCAGGTAGACAGGTGAAGAACAACCAGTAAACTTGCTGGACATACAAATGTTGTCCGAAAGAAGTCACAAGCGAGCGTGTAGGTGAAGCGGCCTGACAATTCCACAGCACGGGAGATAAAGAGAACAGAAACAAAGTATTTTCCCCACTGATATAGAAACACAGAAGAGCACACAGACTGAATCCACTGAGGCATACCTTGGAGGAAAGCCAGGCCGAAGAGATGGTGCTCCACCAGTCCGACATGAGCCACCACCATGTCCAGTACATCCTTGCACACAACCTTGATGTCGCAGCTGAGTTCTAGCTTCTGTCCATTCAACAAAACAACCCCAACCTTTCTCTGGATCTCATCCAGCTTCCCACGCTTGTTCTGGGTAGAGAAAGGAACCAGGGAAAGGTCTATAATACTGACTCACGTACCTGTATGGCTCAATAGGATTTTAAAAAGAAAAATACATTGATTTAACTGTGATTAAGCTTGACTGGAGTTGCCTGGTGGGTAATGGTGATTTAGAATTTTTCAACTGAATGATTTATAAATGTTTCCATTGGGGACAGGTGAGACCAACCAGGTGCATTGAGGAGGTGCAAGGGTTCCGAATAAAAGCCAATGTGGTTTGAACAGGTGCCGGTGAGAGAGGAGTGACAACCAATATTAGTTACATTGACTTATGCCTAGTGCCCAAAATCACAGTATTTAATGCGAAATAACACTATGCGAAAGGCATCGATGTAAATGAGTCTCACCATTATTGAAAAAGGAACTGTAAGGGCCACACACGACTCGCTTGCCATCTTCACAAATTCAGGGCCAAAAATATTCTGGAGTAAAGGGAATGGTAAAATAAACAAGAGAGCAGAGCAAGAAGTGGATGAGTTATACTGTGTTACATTACAATAGAACGTGAGGTTGCAGAACAGCTGCGAAATAATGGAGTACACCATAAGTTGAAACTTAGAGGTAACTGGTTTGATTTTTAACTACCTTTGGTTTGCGGTGGTGTGCTAGCGTGGTATTGAAAGGGTCCTTGAGGTCCAGAATGGAAGCGTGTGCCAGAGCCAGGGAATCATCCCCAGGATAGAGAACTGAAGAACGCGGGTTATCCCCTGGGTAGGCTTGGGACAGCCTATTGGCCAGGTTGGCCTGGAGCATCAGGACCTCCTCCTCCTTTTTCTGGAGCGTTAGCTCTGCACCCACCAGCTCCTCGTCAGCTGCGGAGTCATACAACCTGCACGAGGAGGGACATGGATAATACATCGTAGATCTGAAAGAAATATCTGGATTTTCTTTAACCATTTACCGCTTTATTTAAGCAGGTGCAGTGAATGGAGAACTACTAAAACATTTCATGCCAACCTGATGAGATGTTTCTTTCAACTCAATATGTACAGGTCACAAAAACACCTTAATTACTATACTTGTTCACACCGAACGATGATGCGATTAAATATTGCACACAGAAATGTAGTAAATAGAACAGACATTACTTATTTTTCTAAATTACATTAAGAAGCATCATCATCATGTTATACAGGGGAGATTTTTATCTGGTCATTGCTTTAATCAGCAATATGCAAAAATTGTTAAATGTCTGAGAAATGTCACATAAGCTCCTAATAATGCAATAAACGATTTTATGACCGGTTATAGCAAGGAGAAACATACTTTTTTATTATAGATGTCAAATCAGACGTCCGCCAAATGTCAGACTAAAGCTTTTACTAAAAGAAATAGCAATAAGCCGCACAATGTCAAAGTACATTCATCTCTGATCAGCTTTAAAAGGTGATGATCTGCAAAACTTTAAAGCACCAGAACAAAAACAAAAATTAAGAGTAGAGGGGATGACTGCTATGCTTTAATGCTAGCATTTACATGAGCTGGTTTTGGTTGGAATTACATTTGCCCAACATTGCACACGCAAACACACACTTGATGCTAAAGATTAGTTAGAAAAGTGCTGAATGGGGTTTGTAAACTAGCGACTTAAGTGCACAGGCATGCAACCTGGCCCAACTGTTTTGTGTGTCAACCCTTCCAGTGGCCCTGAGCTTAGACACAGCATAAATAACAACATCAAAATGACCCTGAACAGCACTAAACAACCTGCACTACAGTGTAAGACCCAGCCTTCAGCCTGCTGCTACTCCCTCCACAGCATTTGGGACACGTTGAACCCACTTCCAAACAGAAGGTCTTATACCGTGAATGCCACATTAGTAACAAATCCCACCACTAGTCGGTATCCCAAATTCACAATCTACATTTTAATAATTTTGCAGATGCATTTACATTAACACTTGGGCCCATTGCCGTTTGAGTATGTAATTATAATAAAACTGCCATTTTGAAACCTACACCCTCCTCCTTCCATGACTTATCCTAAAGAAGAGTATATTACATTGTTTCATTATCAGAATTCTAAACTCACAAACCAAAAGAAATTTGGAGACTATTATTTTTTTTTTTCTCCCTTTTCCCAATGTAATCCTCCAAAAGCCCACGCCACTTGCCGTTGGTACCCAAGCAACTGCTGATGTACCAGCAGCCGCTAATGGAAGCCGGGCGCTAATAACCCTGTTTTTCAATAGAAGACAAATACAATATCATAACATCCTGCCTATCATCTGTCTTAGAATTTTCGCTGCTTTTGTTACCAAAAAATTTGCTTTACATAATGTAACGGCCTAATTCCTCAAGCCTCTGAAGCTGTGTGCCAGAAAGATAATGATTGAACATACAAGATTGCTTCCTGTGTAAATGTGTGGGTTATAACAGCCCACATTAATACAATCAAATTACTTTTCTATATTTTCATGTAGGCTACTGAATCATTCATTCAGCAAAATGAAATATTTTTTCAAATTGTGTTCATTCTACTTGGGGGGCTGGGTGCCCAACAGTTAATGCTAATGCTGAATACGTCCGCTGTTGCAAACAGTTATCTTCCGAATAAAGAAATCAAGAAATTACAATAGGCTGGCTACAGAAAAAACTAATAGCTTGACTTCGTTCTTCATTTTTGTCACAATACTGTTGCATACTGTAGCTCTTTGGAATTTAGCAAAATGAGCTCAAATGCCTTGAATGTAAGAAAATAAAAATGTAACTGAAATATTTTTGTAACCCAAAAAATAAAAGCATGGTTATCAAGAAATATTTTATCGTACACAAACAAGAAATTAATGCATGAAAAAGTAGATTAAAATGTGAAAAAGTGTATGCTTAACTCAATAAATGGATTTTCCCGTTCCATCATGGCATAAACACAAAGTTCACTGGTTCCTATAGCCAGAACTATGTATAGTTTGTAAATTCCAAATATGGTTCATATCTCGGGACTGGTTAAAGATTTTTGTTCCACGCTGTAGGGGACAGTCAACAGTAAAGAATGTGTATTTCTGTAAAGTAGAAGAACTTCCAAATCTCAACCACAAAAAAAAACAACGAAAAAAAAAACTAACATTTTTTTCAAACTCACCAGCCCATTCTTATACATCCGAGTCAGAATTTAAACTATTTACACATTATAAGGGATCTACTGTTTTAACTGTTGCCCTTTTCTGGCCTGCAAATCATTTATGATTAACAAAATACAAAAACAAATGTGGCCCGCCATTTCAATTCAAAATCCTGATGTGGCCCCTGAGCCAAAAAGTTCGCCTTCCCCTGCCTAAGACCTTAGTCCTTTATAATGTTGCTGCATATTATTGATGTGAATGACTACTCTGTAGTTCAGTTTACAGTTCACAAGATGTCATAATATGTTCTATTTAAAATATACTTCATTGTGTTACTTGCTTTATTTTAGTGATTCTACCACAAATAAAATATAAGATAAATTGCAATTAATCACATAAAATTGTACGAGTAAAAATATCCAAGCCCTAATAAATATATACGTACAGTAGGGAGGATTTGATACACTGCCGATTTTGCAGGTTTTCCTACATACAAAGCATGTAGAGGTCTGTAATTTTTATCATAGGTACACTTCAACTGTGAGAGACGGAATCTAAAAAAATTAATTGGCATTTTATTGCATGACATAAGTATTTGATCACCTACCAACCAGTTAGAATTCTAGCTCTCACAAACCTGCTAGTTTGTCTTTAAGAAGCCCTCCTGTTCTCCACTCATTACCTGTATTAACTGCACCTGTTTGAACTTGTTACCTGTATAAAAGACACCTGTCCACACACTCAATCAAACAGACCTGCACAAGGCTGGGATGGGCTACAGGACAATAGGCAAGCAGCTTGGTGAGAAGGCAACAACTGTTGGCGCAATTCTTAGAAAATGGAAGAGGTTCAAGATGACAGTCAATCACCCTCGGTCTGGGGCTCCATGCAAGATCTCACCTCGTGGGGCATCAATGATCATGAGGAAGGTGAGGGATCAGCCCAGAACTACACGACAGGACCTGGTCAATGACCTGAAGAGAGCTGGGACCACAGTCTCAAAGAAAACCATTAGTAACACACTATGCCGCCATGGATTAAAATCCTGCAGCGCACGCAAGGTCCCCCTACTTAAGCCAGCGCATGTCCAGGCACGTCTGAAGTTTGCCAATGACCATCTGGATGATCCAGAGGAGGAATGGGAGAAGGTCATGTGGTCTGATGAGACAAAAATAGAGCTTTTTGGTCTAAACTCCACTCGCCGTGTTTGGAGGAAGAAGAAGGATGAGTACAACCCCAACAACACTATCCAAACCGTGAAGCACGGAGGTGGAATCATCATTCTTTGGGGATACTTTTCTGCAAAGGGGACAGGACGACTGCACCGCATTTAGGGGAGGATGGATGGGCCCATGTATTGCGAGATATTGGCCAACAACCTCCTTCCCTCAGTAAGAGCATTAAAGATGGGTCGTGGCTGGGTCTTCCAGCATGACAACGACCTGAAACACACTGCCAGGGCAACTAAGGAGTGGCTCCTTAAGAAGCATCTCAAGGTCCTGGAGTGGCCTAGCCAGTCTCCAGACCTGAACCCAATAAAAAATCTTTGGAGGGAGCTGAAAGTCCGTATTGCCCAGCGACAGCCCCAAAACCTGAAGGATCTGGAGATGGTCTGTATGGAGGAGTGGGCCAAAAAGGGCCAAAGGTTTCTGTACCAAATAAAGTTCTGCTTTTCTGATGTATCAAATACTTATGTCATGCAATAAAATGCAAATTAATTACTTAAAAATCATACAATGTGATTTTGTGGATTTTTTATTTCCGTCTCTCACAGTTGAAGTGTACCTATGATAAGAATTACAGGCCTCTACATGCTTTGTAAGCAGGAAAACCTGCAATTCAGCAGTGTATCAAATACTTGTTCTTCCCACTGTATATTTACACAGTGGATATAGAAAGTCTACACACCCCTGATAAAATGTCAGGTTTCGTGATGTAGAAAAATAAGACAAAAATAAATAATGTCAGAACTTTTTCCACCTATAATGTGAACAATTCAATCGAAAAACGAATTCAAATCTTGGAGGGGAAAAAATAAATACCTTACAATTACCTGGTTGCATAAGTGTGCACACCCTCTTATAACTGGGGATGTGGCTGCGTTCAGAATTAACCAATGACATTCAAACTCATGTTAAATAGAAGTCACACCTGCCATCATTTAAAGTGACTGATTAATCACAAATAAAGGTCAGCTGTTCCAGTAGCATTTTCCTGACATTTTCTTAGTTGCATCTCAGAGCAAAAGCCATGGTCCGCATAGAGCTTCCAAAGCATCAGAGGGATCTCTTTGTTGAAAGATATCAGTCAGGAGAAGAGTACAAAATAATTTTAAAGCATTAGATATACCATGGAACACAGTGAAGACAGTCATCATCAAGCTGAAAAAATATGGCACAACAGAGACAATACCAAGAACTGGACGGCCCTCCAAAATTGATGAAAAGAAAGAGGCTTTCAAGAGGCCTACAGCAACATTAAACGACCTGCAGGAATTTCTGTCAAGTACTGGCTGTGTGCTACATGTGACAACAATCTCCCGTATTCTTCATATGTATGGGGTATGGTGGCAAGACGAAAGCCTTTTCCTATAAAGAAAAACATGCAAGTCCGACTGAATTTTGCAAAAACAAACATCAAGTCTCCCCAAACATGTGGGAAAATGTGTTACGGCCATAATTCCAAAAGGTATGTTTGGCGCAAAAACAACCTGCACATCACTCAAAAAACACCATACCCACAGTGAAGCATGGTGGTGGCAGCATCATGCTTTGGTGCTTTTTTTTCTTCAGCTGGAACCGAAGCCTTTATTCAGGGTGGAGGGAATTATGAACAGTTACAAATACCAGGAAATTTTGGCACAAAACCTTCAGGCTTCCGTTAGAAAGCTGAAGTTCATCTTTCAGCACGACAACGACCCTAAGCACACATCCAAATCCACAAAAGCATGGCTCCACCAGAAGAAGATTAACGTTTTGGAATGGCCCAGCCAGTGCCTAGACCTGAATCCAATTGAACATCTGTGGGGTGATCAGAACAGGGCTGTGAACAGGAGATGTCCTCGCAATCTGACAAATTTTGCCAAATATTGCCACGTCAAGATGTGCCATGCTAATAGACTCCTACCCAAAAACCCTATGTTCTAACCATTTGTCTTTTTGATATAATTGACACAGTTGGAAACCCCAAAAGAGTCTGCTTTTAATTTTTTAAAGGAAAAACAAAAATGCAGTTAGTTTTCTAGTTTTCTTACTGGCATTAACTAAATTATCACTCAATGTTTAATTTGTATTGGTGGATGGGCCTTCAACACCCCTTTGCATCCGATTAGCTAATGTTCTCGATCGATTATGCTTGCGCTGTACTCTTGAAATTGAAGGTTCTACTATGGGGTCATTATTGTAGCAAAACTTTTCGCAAATGTATCCCAGCTGATCAGCTTGACAGCATCCTCATCTCGCCAACAGATGCTCTTGACAGAGCTGAGCAGTTAGCTGATATTTTTGCAGAATCAAAAAATGACAGGCATTTACATTGATAAAGGAGAGGTTCAATGTGAAACCGACATGGACGAGGTTGTGTTTACAAAGTGAATAAAGGTGTTGTCCGACACACTCTGAGCCTCTGTTGGGAAGAGGTTGCTGTCAAGCAAACGTGATAACTTCACTAATCGACCAAGAAACTGTCATCTTTTGCATTAACATTTCAATATAATTGTTAATGCAATTAAGAGAGTGAGGTACGTCCATTTTAATGTTAATATTGTCATAGGATGCCCATATGACAATTTGGAATATTGCATTTTCATTTAAATATGAAAACTGTGGTGGGTAAGTCATCAGCAAGAACAACAATTCAGCATACAGAGGGCTGGTAAAGGGGCTGATGACGAGTCCACAATCTGAACTTTGACAAAACAAGAGACGGTTGTTGATTTAAGGAGGGTATGGGGCGACCATTCTCTGCTGACCATCGATGGCTCCTCAGTGGAGATCGTCAAGAGCACAAAAATGTTCACCTGGCGGAGAACCTCACCTGGTCCCTCAACACCACCTCCATAACTAAGAAAGCCCAGCAGCATTATTACTTTCGGCAAAGGCCGAGAAGAGCATCCTACATGGGGACTATTGATCAAGTACATTTTATTTACATAGCACACTTAAAAACAACCAATGCTGAACAAAGTTCAGTACAAAGTTGTGCCCCAATCAAATGACGCCACAATAAAATGTAATAAATAAAAACAAACAGAACACCCAAAACTGACTTAAACACCATGGAATAAAAATATGCTCCAGCTTTTGCAGACTGGCACACTGATTGATGACAGGGCAGCCGTGCGAAGGTATTTCTAAACTCTTTGACTGTGCTGTTAACAATGAACCAGGGTGTTTTCAAAGCGGAATTAAGGACCTACTCGACATTTCAAATAAACGTTTTATACAGAGGTAGCTGGACTGTCTGCAGCACTTCCTGCTAAGTATCTGACCCAAAGACAGCAATTCAGTTCATGATGCTCTGTCTCAGTGTTTTGCAAAAAACTGTATTGACATTTCTTGGTTAAATGTTGTTATTTATTTTCTTTGGCCCCACTTTCTTTCTCAGGTAATAAATAACATTAAGATTAATTGCCATGTGTGCTTGGTATGGCGGTACTATGAGGGATGGGTTGATTTAACCTTTAAACATTTTTGTGCAAATCTAGTTTGAGCAGTAAGCTTGGGTTTCACGATATAAAACTGCAGTGGAAAAATACAGAGAAACTCATAATCACTCCACAGAAGCCAAGGACAAGGATGTGGGGCCTGTTTTGGAGACAGTTAAGATAGTATATCTGCCCAGGACCAACGCAAG